>JARHVA010006560.1:562500-637500 GCA_037957365.1 Torreya grandis | reverse complement strand
TGAAATGTTAATATTATTATTGGTCTATTCACTAAAATGTGATATAAAAACTTAACTTATGGTAACGCCAAGTCCCATTGCTTGGACTTCTCTCCCACTATACATCTCAACAAATTCCACAAACTCCTATTCACAACTTATGTTTATCCATCTATTTAAGGGTGATATGCACTACTAAATTGTAGCTTAGTACCCATATTATTCCACAAAATCATCCAAAAATAACTTAGAAGTTTCGTATCCGTATTTGAAGTAATAGTTTATGGAACACCATGCAATCTCATAATATCCTTAAAAAATAATTCTACAACTCTATTGGCATTATAGGTTTTATTACAAGCAGTGAAATGAAATATTTTAGAAAATTTGTCTATAATAAAAAATTGAATCATTAACTCTATGTGTGTTTGGTAGTCCAAACACAAAATCCATACTCAAATTTGTCCATGGTCCTCTTGGAACTAATAATGACATGTATAATCTAGTATTTTGTGCATGTCCTTTAGCCACCTAACATACCCTATACCTTGAAACATACCTTGTCACATCTCTTTTCATATTTGGCCAAAAATACTTTTCCTCCACCAAATCTATTGTCTTTGTCTTACCAAAATGTCTAGCCAAACTTTCAGTATGTAATTATCTTATTATATTGTCTCATAGAGACCCAACTAGAATGCACAATTATTTTCATTTAAAGAGATAACCTTCTCGTATAAGATACTCATAATGAATAGAATCTATCCCACTTGTTAATGGATTCTTTCACTTCTTAATTACCTTGTCAAAACATGGATCAATATCATATAATTCTTTGATAACATCAAATCCAACTACTTCACTCACCATATTAGTTAATAATGCTACTCTCCTACTCAATACATCAACTACCTAATTCTATTTTTATAATTTATGTTTCAAGATAAAAATATACCCCTACAAGAAAGATACCCACTTTGCATGCCTACTATTCATTTTTTTTGTTTATTCGCATACTTCAAAGCATCATGATCTGTAAATAGGATAAACTCCTTAGCACCAAGGAATTCCTCCAGTGTCTTAATGCTTATCCAATTGAATAAAGTTCAACATCATAGATTTACTACTTTTCTCCTACCTCATTCAATTTCTCATTGAAATATGTTATTGGTTTTTTTTTTGACTCAACAAAACACTAAATCTTATAAATAAAGCATCACAATCAACCTCAAACACTTCATTAAAATCTGATAATACTAAAATTGATCTTTCTATAATCTTATTCTTAATAAATTCAAATATTTTTATGGTTGCTCTAGGCCATGTAAATGCCTTCACTCCCATGCAATATGTTATTGGTGCCACAATACTACTAATGTTTTTAATAAATTTGTTGTAAAAAGTTTCTAAATAATGGAAGCTTCCTACCTCTGTAATGCTTTTTAGAATATGCCACTCAAAAATTGCCTTTATCTTTTCTTCATCCATTCTCACCCCATTTGTTGAAACTATAATTCCACAAAATACCAAATTAATTTTTATAAACATGCACTTATTCAAATTTGCATACAACTTCTCTTATTGAACCCAAAAACTATCAAGAATAAGAAAATTACCAATAGGCCAAGATCTTGAAATAATACTTATAATTGATTTGTATTAATTTATTTAAAAACTTATAAATCCAAAGAATTCTTATATAATTCTCAACTTGAAATTTAGAGTTGACATACAAAAATTCAAAAAAACTAATTTTTTTTTAAAAAAAATCTATTTTTAGAAGCTATTATTTATAGGAAGTTTCACATAAAAGTATGCATGGATTTAAATTTTTTCTAAAATAACCAAAATACTAAAATTAGACTATGTAACAAAAGTCAATTGAAGTTAACTTTCAGTTCTAAAAATAGAAAATTCTTAAAAAAATCATTAAACATTAATTTTTAGACCCTCATAAGATCATGTTTGGCCACAAAAAAATATCAAAATCAAATCTAAATGGATATAAATTCTTAGATAAGAATTAAAATTTTTGATATGGTCATTTTGGCATGTGGACTAGCTCAAACAGTGTTATGAGTTGAAAGTTATGGCTTCTAGAAGGTTGGCCTATTTTTTTTGCATCATTCTCTTCTAGTTGAAAACAACTCAGCACATGCAAGTTGTCCTGAATGTACTGCTACCACTTTACCTTATCATATTCTCCATCTCCCATTCTATAATCTAAGTATTTTCTTTTTGTTGCAATCCCTCCCACCACACCAAATACCTATTATAATTCCCTTGCCTTGTGCTCATTGTCTTCATATCCAAAACATGTACTATTTCTCTTTTCTTCTTCTTTAGAACTTGTTGCTCCTAATTTACTTCATCTTCATCATCTTCACCATCTTCTCCATGGAATTCCTATAAATATAAAACATTAAATACTAACGATATATCAAAATTTTATGGTAAACTTACCTCATAGGTATTATCGTTGATTTTATTCATAATTTTACATGGTCCAATTTTTTTATACTTCAACTTATTGTATGTGCCCTTTGGAAATCTCTTTCCTCAAGTAAACCATTAATAACTCTTCTTCTTCAAAGACCAGATAATGAATCCAAAAACTATCAAGAACAAAAAAATTACCAATAAGCCAAGATCTTGAAATAATACTAAGAATTAATTCATATTGATTACTAGAAATAATTACAAACCAAAACAATGCTTAAATAATCCTCAACTTGTAATTTAGAGTTGACATGCAAAACTTTGAAAAATCTAAAAATCTAAAAAGAATCTATTTTAGCAGCTGCTATTTATAGTAAGTTTTGCATGCAAGCGTGCATGGCTTTAAAAATTTCTTGAAATAACCTCAATACTAAAATTAACCTATAAGATGAAATTCAACTAAAGTTGACTTTTATTTCCAAAAAATATATAATTTCTAAAAATAGATTTTTTTGAGAAAATCATTAAATGTTAATTTTAGACCCTAAGAAGATCATGTTTGACCTCCAAAAAATATGAAAATCAAATATAAGTGGATAGAGATGCTTAAGGTAGAATCAAACTTTTTGATATGGTCATTTTGGCACGTTGAAGACCTCAAATGGAGTTATGAGTCAAAATTTATGGCATCTAAAAAGTTGATCTATTTTTTCTATATCTTTTCCTTAGCAAATCTAGTATCATTCTCAAATGTTGTAAGTGTTCTTATTTAGTCTTACTTAATATAAAAAAATCATCAAAATAAACAACCATAAAATTAATAATATATTTTTGTAGCATTGTATTCATCATCCTCATAAATGTGGTCAGTGCATTAGATAATCCAAAGGGCATCACCATCCACTCATATAAGCCATCCCTAGTCTTGAATGGAATTTTCCACTCATCTTCTTCACAAATTTGAATATGATAATAACCACTTATTAGATCAATCTTAGTAAAATATTTTACTCCTGCAAGCACATCCATCATATAATTTAAATGAGGTATATGAAACCTATACTTTATTGTTATTTTATTAATTGTTTTACTATCCACACACATTCTCCATATTTCTTTTGAGTTAGAAAATCTAGTGTTGCACTTGGCCTTATGCTCTCCCTTATCACTTTATTTTTTAGTAATTTAGTAACATTTTATTTAATTATGCATGCTTTATTGGATTCATCCTATAAATTGCTTGATTGGGTAGAGATGATCCTGGAATCAAATCAATGTGATGTTGAATATCTCTCTTTGGTGGTAAACAATCTAGTAATTCATCAAACATAACATCTACATATTCTTTCAACACTCTTGTTGCTTCTGTTCATATTTGCATCATTTTTGTGTCTTCATTCTTTGCTACTAACACATAACAACACCCTACTTCCTTCATATCTTGGATAAATTATTTATTAGAGTGCTTGCTTTTTGTCTTCTCTTCTTCAGTAAGCAATAAAAAAACTACGTTTGTACAACCTTTCTAAAAAGTGTATGTGTTCTTTGCTCCATCATGATTTTTTTTTTTTTCAAATTTCCATGGTGTTTCCAATAACACATGACATGCATCCATCAGAATAACATCACACCATATTTAATCATTATAATAGTTTCTTGTTAAAAAAACTTGATTAAGCACTTTTTATCTACTGTAAACTCTTTCCCCTTATTAAAACATGAAATTCGATAAGGATTGGGATGCTTTTCATATTGTAAATTTAGTTTCTCTATCATTTATTTAGAAACCATACTTTCACAAGTACCACCATCTATAATTAATTTGCATACCTTTCCACCTGAAGTACATCTTATTCAAAAAATGTTTGATCACAGCCATGCATAACCACGTTATTTATTATTCACTTGTTCCTTCTTTGGAGTGATAATTTTTATTCTCATCATGATATTCTCTCCAGCATCTTTTGGTACAACTTTAGTATTTTGCTGTTCTATCTCAGCATTAACTAGATTCACTCTTCGGTGATCTTCTTAACTCTTTTCTTGATCTTGATAGTGTGGACAATCAAAAGTTCTATGTCCTTCTTCTCCACATCTATAGCAAACATAAAATATAAATTGATTCTAAAACAATCCTCTACCACCATTGTAACCCCATCCTCTATGAAATATTTTTCCTCTTTGTTGGTATTAAAACCCTTGCCTTTCTGCACCACATTTATTGCTATTAAACCCACCTTTGGTAGTATTAAACCCACCTCATCCACTATTTAGAGGGGATCTACCTCTTCTTAGACCAAGAGACGTTCTTATAATTTTTTTCTATTTTGTTTTTCTTCTACCTTTAAAGCTAATTGATAAGCCTTCTCCATGCAAAATATCACATGTATGCTTAATTCATCTTGAATAGTAAATTTTAAACCATTTACATACCTCACAACCATCTACTTTTCAATTTCATCATGCTCCACTTAGAGAAAAAGCTTATAAAACTCATTTGTATACTCTTGTATATTGTGACCTTTTTGTCTCAAATTCTAAAATCCTCTATATAGGTTTTGTGCATAATCTATAGGAATAAATTTCTTCCTCAGCTTCTTTTCCATCCTTTTCCATGTATTAATCTTCTCTTTGCCTTTCCTATGCCTCTCTTTCTGTAGGTGATCCCATCAAATCATTTCGTGACCTTTCAATCTCATGCATGAAAACTTTACCTTCTTATCGATGGTGGTTGCTCTTGTTCTTCTTCTTCTTCTTATTGAACTTCTTTATCATGATTTGTGTCTTCCTCATCACCACCTTGTTTTCATCTCTAGTTGGTGATAACCTCGATTAATTATTCTACTTGCCTCTGTAGCTATTGTACAGCTTGGTTCATTTGTGTCATACCTCCTTGTCCTCTCGCCATTTCTTACTCTTCCAATATTCAATCAGGGTCTAATACTAGATAATAAACATGCAAACTATCAAGATAAAAAATGTCAATAGGCAAAGCTTCTAAAAATAATAACTTGTATTGATTCATATTGAATGACTTGAAATAATTACAAACCTAAACTATGCTTAGATAAGCTTCAACTCAGAATTAATGTTGTCATACAAAAATTTGAAAAATAAATAAAATCTAAAAAAACCTTTATCTTTAGCAACTGTTATTTTTAGTAAGTTTCAAAACCAACTGCATGCAGCTCTAAAAATCTCCTGAAATACTTTAAATACTAAAATTAGCCTATGGGATAAAATTCATTGAAGTTGTTGTATGATCCTAAAAATATACAATTTTTAAAAATAGAAAATTCAAAATAACTCTTTAATCGGTAATATTCAGACCCTCAGATGATCACCTATGGCCTCCGAAAAATATCAAAAATAACTATAAGCAGATAGAGTGAGCAGCTTATGGAAGCATCAAAATTTTTAAGATGGTAGTTTTGGCATGTGGAAAAGCTCAAGTGGAACTATGGGTCAAAATCTATTACCTCAGAAAGTTTGGCCTATTTTTTAGCATCAACTACTCCCACCAACTTGAGAGTTATAAGATAATAAATATACCGCTAATGCAAAGAGCCACTATATCGACTATCACGAAAACAATTTCTCCTACATTATCTAACATTATAGTAATGATCATCTATATAAAAACTTCAATTTAAATATTTTTTGGAGTTAAAATTGAAATATCTCATACATTAACATAAATAATCATCCATAACCAATATTATGAATATAATTTATTCATGACAAGAGAAAGAGATTGTAATATGGGTAAATAAATAAAATATAGGGACAAAACAAAGGATGAAGAATAAATTGATGTTAGAGTGTTAATTCTCTCTCGTGTACATTAAAGAGTAGAGTGTTATTGGGTGACCCATGATATAGAGACATTGATTTCAAGGGAGTAAGGTAAAGTTCTATTATTGTAAACATAAATATTCTATATAATGCGAAGGTGTGCATTCCTCGTTAGATGTTTTAAAATAAAATGACTCGATTAAAAAAGTGTCTGTCGTAAGAGGGTCCATCGTAAAAAGGGTTGTAAATCATATTAAATATGAAAAATCGTTCCCTGCCCTTCTAACAAAATTATAATTAATCATTTTTATATATATAAAAAGTTAGGTTAGCTCTAACTTAAAGCTCATAAATATTATTTATTAATTTAAATTGACACATTTCGTTTTTGGTAGATGATAGTGTTTTCTTTTTCGAGAGAATTCAGTTTATGTAATTCAAATGTATCAAGGTTCACAAAGAGAATAGTTTCTAATCTTTCAACGTATCATTATTGTTAATTTTTATATAATAAATATTTATTGTAATCGATTTAATCAAATATTTTTTAATTAAAAATATATTTACTAAATCTTTATTTCTTTCTAAAGTTTTCCTATTAATTTTATCATTTATATTATATTTTATAAAATAATTTAAAAAAAGAAATCTTTATTTTTTATTAGTTGAAGTAAGATAGCAAAACTATTTTTCAAAAAAAAGATAAATTCTATTTTCAAATTAAAAAAGAAAATACTTGACATTTTCCAATAAATCACTATTACCAAAAATAAACATGAACTGTACTCTACAAAAGTAAAAATGCCGAGTGACAACGACAAGGAACGATATTGTTTTTTTCATGTCTATGAATTGATGCTTCAAAGTAATTTAGTCTGAGCCCCGTCGTCCTCAATAAACTCATTGTCCCCGTTGGTGTTCAACTTGTTGAATGCATTGACGTCTAAGTCGAGACCACCATTGTAGCATTGTTCCAAAATTCTCTTGGTCGCCTCTGATCTCGTATCCCTGTTGGTCACGCGAGAGCACTTCCCACAAACCCTAGCCTTTGGGTCTCACTCGCCTCGGCCGTCCAGTCGTATTACTGCCTCCAATACAATGGCCTCCCTCCATCCCAGGTGGAGCAATACGCACTCACCGCATAGAAAACCCAGTTATGCCTCTCTGGGTAGTACTCGTGATATGTAGATCGAACGTTATTTACTTTCTCCCCACTTTTGTCGCCTTCGCCACCACCATGACAGTTACGTTGGCAGTCTCGTCCAAATTCACCCTCTATTGAGAGCATGAATTAAGATGCGGTGGTTTCATTACACTCGGACAAAAACACAACTCGTAATTCATTCACATACAGTCATCCATCATAGCATGGTTTCATTCAGGACTCCATGCTCTTCAAACACGTCATGGCCATGCTATGCTTTTCAATATTTTTTTGAATTAAAGTTTCCACGTTCGTGGCTCTCGTATATGCTATAATTGTATTAGATAGATGCCATATCTGTCATATACTAACAGTTGCCCCCATGGTGGAAAAAAAAGCCGGAGGATAGATAGAAGTAGATCATATTCGACAATTGAAAACCTACCCAACAGGTATGTAATGTTTTGTTTTGAGACATAATTGGTAACGTCAATGCATTTTTCTGTCAGATCTCACTTGAGAGAATTTCAGTCACTTGTCATGGGCTGACTGACAATCTTCATTAGCACAATGAGGGGCTGCGAGATGCATTCATAGTGATTGGCTTCTTTGTTATGCATATTGAAAGAAGATAGCTATACAATGTACCATGAGATAGTTAAAGGTGGAAACATCAAAACTTACCATGGTGTGAAGCTCATATTTCCATCATTTTTAAATCCAAAATAATTTGTTGTTTGGTGTATAGACTAAATGACTATGATACAATATGATTAGATATTGGTAGCAGCCAAATCTTGGATATTATGGGTAACTTCCAAAGTCATGAGCATCTAGTTTACTTCCGGTGCATCCCACAACTCACTAGAATCTAATATAATGTCATTAATCTTTGTTCCATGGCCAAACACCATTATTCATCATATTTGATTGGTCAACTTGATTTGTTCCAAGCTCATATATCTCTTTCCAAATGTAAGATAGTAGTGTAGCCATCTAGCGCCAACAAATAGGCAACTGTGAGTGCCCTGCATAAAAATACGCTAAACTTAAGTTTTGAAATTTTGGAATTCCACATAAGATTCATTTATATTTTGCATGCCATTAAGCAGGGTTGAATCACATGCCAAAGAATTACAATCACATATAGGGTCCACCACATTCAAAAATCAAATGCTTGTTCATGAATGATCAATGTTTAAAAAGGTAACAATAAAAAACTAACTTTTACCTTCATTTCAATTTCATTTTGAAGTGTAGTTACAACATGGATAATTTTCTACAGTGAGTTGAGAAAAGAGAGCCAACCATATGATTAAGGTGTTCAGGAGAAAGTACATTAGTATGATTTTTAGTTATTGGAGCTAGATAACAATTATGTTATTGATGTAACATGATATTGATTCTTAATATTAATAAAAATACTGAGATAACCTTACCCCATGGTTTTTCTTGGAACACTTCTAGGTTTTCAATGTAAATCTATGTGTACTTTTGATCTATCCTTTTATAATGCTTTTCACTATGATTAAATTTCTTTCTGTATTGTTTACTTTATTAATATACAAATCAGATTTTAGTATCTACAATAATGACCTCTTTTAATTATGTAATCATCTAGCAAGTTATTGTGTTTGGGTCATGCTCTACCACACATTCCAATAAAAAATTGCTCATGGTTTTAGTGTTCTCATTTCTTCTTTGAAGTCACCAAATGTCCATTGACCATGTTCTAGTGCATACATGTGTTGCTACACTTAATCAATTTTTCTAACAAGTTATCCTCGAATTGTCAACTCCTCTTACTAGGCTGCAAATCAGTTTGTAATTATTTTTCTTCCTCTAATACAAATATTTCATAATATCCATAAGAAATACCCCTTGCTATATTATGTTTGATCTTGGGATTTTGGTGTAGAATCAATTAGTATAAAACTCTCCCTAATCATACCTAGTGGAGCATATCCAGTATGAAGTCCCACTCTATCTTTTCATTAGCTTTATTAACTCTAGAAAGAAATCCTACCCACCTTTTCCTAGGCCCGTTCTATGCCTTCAAGGCTATTAAGGTTTTCCAATAGGATGAATTCTTTCTGCTAAAAGAGAAAATTACATAATATAAAAGTATACGTAACTGGTTGAACTATTTTTTATTATAGAAGAGATTATCAGTATGGATTCCATTAGATAGCATTGACAAAAACATGTGTTAGTTGTAAAATAATGTAACTATTTTCAACTCGCATAGGAATTGACTCTTGAGATTAGATATTTATAATTATTACTATATAAAGTATCTACTACGTGGATGTTGGTTACAATCATAAAGTACTGAAGTTTTAAAAGAATGAAGAATGAGATTGGTAGAAGTGTACTCTAAAAAACAACAAAAAATGAACAATAATGCACATGACTCCATTGCTACTACCACTTCCACTTCTATTTCTGCTTAAAATAGTGCAACCTATGTGCATTGTCTCCAATCATGTGTTGGTTTTCTTGTAATTAAAATTTACCCATTCCTAATGAAAATTAACTAAAAATTATCTTTAGTGCTCAACTTTTATTTTTAGGCAGATGACAATGACCCCATCTTATGAAGTTAATGTCTTTGAGGTGTCCTCATTATAGTATCTACCAGTTGAGCTTTGCCATGTGTTAAGATATTACTAACTGGCTTACATGTTCCCATGTCATAATGTTGGATGCCAATGTCAATTCTACATTTCTTTGACACAGTGTTTCAAATAGTTCACATGTCATGTATGCTGCCACATTTATAGACATTTCTACAATGGCTCTTTCAATTACAACATATAAAAAAGTATACCTTTGCTTATGTAACTAAAAGATCTAACTCCCAAGGTAAATGCCATTGCCTATAGCTTTCAGACATGAATAAGGAGTCGAGCATATGTTTGAGCACTAGAAGCTGGTCAACTTTTCCTTTAATGAGTTGATATTATATATCATAAGCTTTGGCATACCACCTGCAAAGATTAATAAAAATTACACTATATAGATGTTGATGCCTTGGAATTGCAACAATGATGTCTAAAAGCTCTAGGAACATGGATGTTGAGTGCAAGAGAGCATGTCCTAGAATCAATGAGGTTTATCAATTTCTTTCCAACTACACAACTAATATGTTGAGATGTATTTTACTTGATTCAAGCTAAGGTCAAGCTGATTGGAACATTCCTATTTTACAACCTTCAGTAATTGTATTTAGACTTTGGACATGCATAGTTAAAAATTTACTTTCATTATTCCATTTATATATTATTTGATTCTTATGTCCTGCATATTTAGATCCTATGGAAAATTAGCTTTAGGACAACTATATAGAGCAAAGATCCATGTCAAGACTTTCAAATGTTAAGACACATTACATTCTAAAAAAGGGGCCTGATTTTCTTTTCTTAACATCTCTGATAGAATTATAGTCACATTGTTCACTTAGCTAAATAATAATGATATATGAATTTACAGGTAAACTATCTTATCTGCTATTTGTTTGTAACTCCTTAATGTAAAGTGTTCTATTTTATTTTGTAATCTCCCTATTCCTTCCTTTAGCTCCTCTAAGTAGTCCTTGATCATAGCAACATTGTCATTAGAAAATTAAATTTTGAATTAGATTAGAACTAACTGTAGCTCCACTAAATTTCAGTCACCTAAATGATTTTTTTGCTATTTAATAAAACAATTAAATAGCTCGCAACTGTTAACACGTTGAATGAGGTATGAACTACTCAGCTAACATCAGTATCAGTATAATATGAATTTAAACAACTCAAAAAAATATTGAAAGAAACATCAATTTTTAATGTGCCTAAATCCTCAATAGGATGCAAAGTCATCTTAATATATCTTGACTAAACATATTTAGTTCCATATATATAAATCTCACTAATAACAATGATCCTGATCTATGCACATACGTGGATGATTTAATGTTTGGATAATGATAATGAGACATGACCCCATAGCTATTTGGGTTATTTTGATAAAGAGTTCATGTGTACTGTGTATGTTTCCATTTTATAACAACAACATTTGACAAAAAAAAAACACATTTAATTATGTTTTGTTGGATGTCCTTACACCTTTTTAAAGCTCCTATTTTGACATAAGATGTAAGGCAAGGGTTGTAAAATATGGATTTAAACCTGGTTGTTGCATTTGCTTCAAATTTTTTAAGCCCTCATCAACAAACCCATTTTGTACATATCCTGTGATTAATCATAGGATACCACATCTTTTTAAGCATTTATTTCAAAAGATTTAAATGCTAGTCAAGAATCCCAGTTTCTGATATCTTGTAATCATAAAATTCCATGAGATTACACTTCTTTGAGGAATTTTGTCAAATAGTTAATGTACATGAACCAAATTACAACACTCATGATGCATATCTAAATGATTATTTAAAAAAAAAGGGCTACTATAATAAAAAGCATGGACATCCAACCAATTAAATTATAGAAACACCAGCAAGAAAATATTATTAGCATAAATCACAATGAACAAGCATTCCTAGTGTGAACAAAACTAGAGAGGGAGAGGTACATACCTCATTTCTATAATACCCAATGTTTGAACCCTATTTTCTGGTAGTTCTTGGTACTTTGTGAAATGTCACCTCTGTAACTATAACTTTTCTTGAAGGGATTATCTTATAGTGAAGCTACTTGGAACATTCCTATTTTACAACCTTCGGTAATTGTATATAGACTTTAGACATGAACAGTTAAAAAATTAATTTTGTTATTGCATTTATATATTATTTGATTCTTATGTCCTACATATTTAGATCCTGACTATGGAAAATTAAATTTAGGATAGTTTTCGAAATAAAATATCCACGTCAATACTTGCAAGTGTTAAGAAACAATTAATTTTAAAAAATGGGTTTGATTCTATTTTCCTAGCATCTCTAACAGAATTACAATCACACTGTTCACTTGGCCAATTAATGACAAAATATAAATTTATAGGTAAGCCTATCTTATCAACTACTTTTTTGTAATCACTTATTACAAAGTGTTATTTTTTGTTTTTTAATCCCCCATGTTCCTTCCTTTAGCTCCTCTAAGTAGTCCTCACTTTTAGCAACATTGTCACTAGAAAATTAAAATTTTGAAGTAGATTAGTTTTGATTTTCTTTTCCTAGCATCTCTAATAGAATTACAGTCACATTATTCACATAGCTAAATAATAATGCAATCCTAATTTATAGTTAAAATTATCTTATCTATTATTTATTACAATCCCTTATTACAGAGTGTTCAGTTTTGTTTTCTAATCTCCCCTATTCCTTCCTTTAGCTCCTCTCTATAGTCCTTGCTCTTATCAACATTGTCATTGGAAAATTAAAATTTTGAAGTATATTAGAACTCACTATAGCTTGACAAAATATCTAGTCACCTAAATGATTTTTTTTCTATTCAATAAAACATTAAAATGGCTTGTAGATGTTAACACCTTGAATGAGGTCTGAACTACTCAGACAACACTAATATTAATATAATATGAATTTAAACAGCTCAAAAATTTATTGAAAGAAACATCATTTTTAAATGTGCTTAAAACCTTATTAGGATGCAAGGTCATCTTAATATATCTTGACTAAACATATTTCTTACCATATATATAAATCTCACTAATAACAATGATCCTGATCTATGCACATTCTTGGATAATTTAGTGTTTGGATAATGATAATGAGAGTGTATTATTTTAGTTTTGCATTTACCTATTGCATCTACTGAAAAATACTTAAAATTCCATCATCATGACCATTTTGAACATTCAACAAATTCCATTTTGTAACAACAACATTTGACCTAAAAAACCACTTATGATTTGCTAGATGTCCTTACACTTTTCTAAAGCTCCCATTTTGACATAAGATGTAAGGATGTGTACAAGGGTTGTATAATATGGATTTAAAAATTGTAGTTGCATTTGATTAACATTTTTAAAGCCACATCAACAAACCCATTTTGTACATATCATGCAATTAATCATAGTGGACCACATCTTTTTAAGCATTTCTTTCAAAATCTATAAATCCTAGTTAAGAACACTAGTTTGAGATATCCTACAATCATAGCATTCCATGAGATTACATTTCTTTGAGGAATTTTGTCAAATAGCTAATGTTCATAAACCAAATTAAAACAGTTGGCATGCATGTCTAAATGATTATTTTAAAGGGATTCTATATCAAATAATGGACCTCCAACCAACTACATTCTAGAAACACCAGTAGGAAAATATTATTAACATAAAGCACAATAAATATGCATTCCTAGTGTGATTAAAACCATAGAGGGAGGGGCACATACCTCATTTTTTGTAAGACCCCAACTTTGAACCCTATTTTTTGGAAACGCTTGGTACTTCATCAAATCTCAACTCTATAACTGTAACTGTACTCAAAGTGATTATCTTAAGGTCAGGATACTTGGAACATTCCTAGTTTATAACCTTTGGTAATTGTATTTAGACTTTAGACATGCACTATTAAAAAATTACTTTCATTATTGTGTTACATATTATTTGATTCTTATGTCCTACATATTTAGATCCTAACTATGGAAAATTATCTTTAGGATAGATGCAAAGAGAAAAGATACATGTTAATACTTTCAAGTGTTAAGACACATTTCATTATAAATAATGGGTTTGATTTTCTTTTCCTAGCATCTCTGATAGAATTACAGTCATACTATCCACTTAGGCAAATAATAATGCAATACTAATCTATAGGTAAACTTATCCACTATTTTTTTAAAATCTCCCCTATTCCTTCCTTTATGTCCTTTAAGTAGTCCTCACTTTTAGCAACATTGTCTCTAGAAAATTAAATTTTTTAAGTAGATTATAACTGATTGTAGCTTCACCAAATGTTCAATCACATAAATGATTCTTTTTTCTATTCAATAAAACATTAAAATAGCTTGCATCTATTAACACCTTGAATGATGTCTAAAATTCTCATCTAGCATCAATATCAGTATAATATAAATATAAAAAACTCAAAATATTATTGAAAGAAACATCATTTTTCAATATGCCTAAATCCTCAATAGGATGCAAGGTCATATTAATATATCTTGACTAAACATATTTCTTATCATATATATAAATATCACTAATAATAATGCAACAAATGTCTAAATTTTAAGTCAAAATCCATTGTGAACAAGTAAACAAGACCAAGACCCTTTTAAGCTTATGAAGAGTATGCTAAAATGTCAAAACCACAAAATCTACTATAATACCTTTGAGAGATAAATGCTGAGGCCTAGCATGGTCAAGAGAATTAGAAATGAGAACAAGATTGAGGAGCCAAATTTAGGATAAAGTTAACAAACCTAAAAAGACAACCCCAAATTGACCAAAATTCTATGCCTAGAATTGGAAAACCAAACCATAACACTAATCCGTAGTAATTTTCTCCACACCTAAAGCTCCCCTATAAGAAGAAACTAGACTAGAAACAAATATCTCCAGCACTAAAGGAAACCATTGAGCACCAATGCACTAGTGAAAGTCAAGAACATTGTGCTTATTTGCACCTGCCTACCTCAATATACAGAGAAATAAAAATTTAGAAAGAAAAATCTTAACAACATTTAAATAGTACCTACAAACTAGATGCATCACAATACTAGGGGTACCAAAATTGCATCATGTAACCTGCCTCCTAGATGTCAAGCCACGTCAGACCAAATATTCCCTTAATCTATCATATGTATGATGAATGTTGGGCCTTCACCCACTATATAATCCTCTTTCTTAATGAGTTGCATAGGTTGTTTCATGTTTTTTATATTATTAAAATATATGTTATCTATTCAATATTTTTTAGTTAATATTTAGGTTTGTTTAGTGCTATAAGTTTATTGTTTTTCATTTGTTATGATTAAATAAAATTTTAAGTAAATATAATAAAATAGTCATTAGATAGTTCATTTCATCTTTTGTCTAATAAATTATATGCTATCAATGTCAAAGTTGAAGTCAATAAAAGTTAAGTTACAATCAATTTAATAGGTCCTAAGTGTCTATAGTTAGATTGCAATAAGTTTATATCACAAATATAATTTATAAATTCAAATAGTCAATATCAAAAAAAACCATTATGAAGGTTAGTTATATATATTCTTAATCAAGATATATAAGAGCTACATTACTATTTTGACATCCACATTTAGGAAACCAAATCATAACAAGTCTTAAAATCATCAACGCCAATGAGGCTAAAACTATTCATGCTTTTGTTATCCATGGTGTTAAAAACAATAATAACCACATTTACAGCTTGGTTATTCACATTTATATTAATAAAAATGTTCCAAACAATCTCCTCTCTTACTATCTAAGTTGAGTAAGGATTCACATTCTAACACTTTAAAACCTGAAGTGGTTCATCCACACCATGCAGTGTTGTTTGTTGCTCCATTACACTCCTCTGGTAGGACGTGTGGATTAAACTAAAATCCCCATGTGTCTCCTAAATTAATCAACAAATTATAGCTATTATGATTATTAATAGCTATTAGAATATACTATATTATTTTATACTAATATATAGTATATAAATAATATATTATTATATATGTCTATATGTGGGATCGATATTCATGTTTCTAAGTGAGGTACGAATATTGATTTATACTCTTTATCTTTACAAAACTACACTTTACCAAAACATAAAGCCATCCATTTTGATGTAACTTAGACTCTTCAATGTGACAATTGTAGCCTAGATAGAAGAAACTCTAATAGCCAAAGTGATCCTAATTTGAGATACATCAGGTCACCCCACCATAGTGCTTAGAGAGAAATGTGCCCTATAATTGTCATGAATATAATTGTTGTTGTTAGTGTTATATATCTATCCATATCTATTCACATATAGAAGCTTGCTTTATTAAATTAGACTTTTTAAAAAGAACTATATCTATCCCCATCTATTCACATATGGCAACTTACATCAATCAATTAGATTATATAGGATCTATCCTCTATCAAAGAAGCATTTTCCATCTTTATTTTAATCAATTTTAAGTCATCTAATTAGGTTTAATATGGATAAAATGGTCACAATTCTTTATCTTATTAGTTATAGGCTCATCTAAATTAACAAATGGTACATTATCTACATTGTTAAAGAATCTATTAGATGTTTGACCCCTATTTTCATTGAGATGATTAATGTTTAGTTCATGTATTTGATAAATGAAACAATTTGGCAAAAGTTACAAATTGTATTTAAATATATGATATGTAATTAAACTTTGCACATGTATTTTCCCATGGTTTTTCTATTTCATGACTACAATACCATGTCATTGCCCTTGACCATCACCACTTGCATCTTCTGTATGGCCTTGCCCTTCCTCACCACTTTGATATTTCTCAAGCTTAAAATGAAACATAACATTACCTTCCTACATAACTTATTACCACATCATATGGAAAAACACAAAACATAAATTTTAAGTCACCTCCACCATAAATATAAGATTATTATTGGGTATATGCATGGAATTAGGGGGATAATTTCAAGGATATTTTTTTATAATACATATGCATTATGAATGTAACACACATGCATTGTTTGAATTTTAGTCTTAGGTTTATAAGCTATAGGGCATATATATTTTTCATGTTAAGAATGCATATATGCATTCCCTAAATTATAAAAAAATATGAGTCGATATCATTTTCACTTTGATCTCCTTATTTATCATAATGTGATCATGTTATGCATATGGATAGCCTAAAAACTTGAGATATCTTCACTTGAAAACATAAAAACTCACGAAATCGATGATGCCGCTACATAGAGGAGGTAAGTGATAAAAAACTAAACCAAATAACCTTAAATTTTGACAATTTTTGTTATTTACATTATTTAATTGGTAAATTTTATGTTTTAAATAGCTCATTCCAATGTAGGTTGCCAACATGCTAGCCTTCCTCATAACCCTTCACCTAACCTTCATATCCCTCTACTTGACCTTGTTATTCCTCGTACAATTCCATAGGATCCCCTAGGTAGTCAAGAGGATATAAATGCACATATAGTACAAACCAAAATTAAAGTTGAACAAATAATTAAATAGAATTAGGGACCCCACTTCCACTAACCCTCATTGCACCTATTTAGTCAATACATTAGAGTTGATGTTAAGTCAAGTTGAGTCAATAATGAGATAAGTTGATAGGTGGGCATCATATAGGGATAGGTTTAGTGTTTATTATAATGACAAATTGTTAGCATGTGAGGTAAAGAACAAAAAAATAAATAAAAAGATAAAATGTGTGCCTTATTCATCAACACAACCAGTAATGGATAATTTACACTAACCCCTAAATGTTTCTCAATCCATTGATACCAACCCCATTTGATTAATGTAAATTTATGAGACCGATGGTGGATGGTGTTTGATTATCTACCATGTAACAACCATGAGGTCCCATTGTATTTTTTTAGAAAACTCCATTGGGAGTTTGGTTTTAATGAGATTCTAAATTATTTTGACTATGGTGAGTTTCAAGGCTGAGGGAAAGGCTCTATGTAGGATCGAGCAGGTGCATGTTATGTGCCTAATTATCCTATAAGGATCCCTATCCAAAATCCACTTCATCCTAAGATTATTTCTATGTTAAAATAGGTTATGGAGATTGACACTCTGCATACATTTCGTGTGCTTGCTGACACACTTATCGAGCATATGAGTAGGATTTTGGAGATTGATGTTGGAGATAGTTCCCCTAGTGTGCGTAACTGACCCCTATCATGTAGATCTTATGGTGTTATATGCATTGAACCTTCTAACGATCATGGTGGTGTTTAATATAAATATAAATATAAATTTGTAAATTATATATTAAGTATTCCATTAAATATACGTAAAGCTGTTAAATATACAAATATAGATAATTATATTTTTTAAATTAAACATCCTTTGTAAATTGCAAATAAAATTTCAAAAAAAACATAATAATTAAAATTTTGAAATCAAACATCCTTTGTAAATTTTGAATGCCTCTAGTAAATTTCTCTTAACTAACTAAATCATATAAAGTTAAGAGCCACCAGAGCACAAAGCACCACAAGTCAATGGGAGTAATAATAAGTGTAGGCAATGAAGACATGGGATCATCTAGTTTGGATAAAAATACAAGTGCCACACAAGATAATTTCCCTTATTAATGCTCCATCCACCCGAATGAACCATTAACCCTATTACCACTAGCTTAAGAGTTATGAGTTAGGATGGGTATTGCTACCATGAAAAGCCACTACATCTATACTATGAGAGTGATTCCTCTTGCAATGTCCAACCTTATGGTAATGATTATCTATATATAAATTCTTTAATTTTAATATTATTTAATATTAATTTTTGAAGATGCAATATATCATAAATAAAAACATTAAAACTTTATAACATATATTTGAAATGTAAGATATTAATGATGAGGAAAAAACATGTAATAGTGATAATGCTCTTTGAGAGAATGATAGAACACAAAGGGTTGAAGAGAATTAGAGGATAGTAGGATCATAGACAAGGAAGAAACAACTAGATTACACCTTTAAATGAAAGATGCATAATGAAAAACAAATTCATGATGATTCCTAAGAGTCTTGATTAATGGCCTTTAATAAAAGATTAATATGGAAAACATGTAGAAGCTTGAAAAATAATAATAAACAAAGGAGTAATATCAAGGGATATGCAAAAATGGTTGAGAACACAAGACCTTATAAATGTTTCTATATAGAGTTTTCATTTTCATTGGCTGGATTATAATAAAATTTAATATGGTATAATGATCTTAGTTATTTATTTTTTAATTAGTTTTTCTAACTAATTCTTAAATGAATGTAAAATTTAAGGTGTTACTTTAAAGGTGGACAAATTCACTCCATTATACCCTGCCACCCCTAGAGGCTATTTTTGAATTCTTCTCAACTTAATTATAATAAAATTGAGATTTTTTAAAATATTAATTTTATTGAGAAGTTTTTTCATATTTTTGAAATATAGTGTGTTATAATAGTTACTGATATAAAAAGGTGATTTGAAGGTATCACACTTTGAAAAAATACATCAACTAAATTTTAGAATAATTAAAAAATTAATTACTTGCTTTGCAAAACACTTTCAACCAAAAAATATGAAAAGGCAACTAACTAAAGCATATAAAAGTAAGAGCTACTAGAGCATAAAGCACCATTAGGCAATGGGAGTAATAATAAGTGTAGGCAACGAAGGCATGGGATCATCTATTTTGGACAAAACTAAAAGTGCCATACAAGGAAATTTGCCTCATTAAGGTGCCACCCACTTGAATGAGCCACTAACAATATTTCCACTATCTTGAGATTTATGAGTTAGGATGGATATTGCTATTGTAAAAATCCACTACATCATCTACTACAAGAGTGATTCTTCCTAAAACGTCCATCCTTATGGTAAAATTATATATATATATATAAAGGTTTCAATTTTAATATTCTTTAATAGTCATCATTGAATATGAAATATATCACAAATAAAAAAACTAAACATCTATAACCGATAATCTAAATGTAAGATATTAATGATGAGAAAATAGATGTAATAGTGATAATGCTCTCTTGTGTATTTTAAATATAAGAGAGTTGTTGAGAGACCAATATATCATAGAATTTGGTTTAAAGAGTGAGTTAAACAAAAATATTCCATGGAGTATAAATGGTTGCAAGCAATCTTAGTTGTTTAAAAATAAATTCCATCATCCCCCCCCCTAAAAAATTCATGTTGATTAGAGGGCCCATGATATAAATGAATGTAATATATTAATGACGAGAAAATAGATGTAATAGTGATAATTCTCTCTCATGTATTTTAAAGATAGGAGACTTTTTGAGAGTTAAAAGATATCATAACTCTAAACATCTACCATTTGAAATATACAATGAGCAATAGGACCCATTTAACTCAAATAAATGATTTATTTATTTATTTTTGATGATGGGTAAAAAAGAGGGTTTTGATAGGACCCCTTAACCCCATATAGAGTCATACAAAACATCACCATCCTAACAAACACAACCATAAAATAAAACACACTTCACAACCTAACATGACCTATCCCTTAAAGGGGACTACATCTAAGGCATCAACTAAATAGTGGTCTAAAATCTGCACAACAACTAGGATTTAACTAATAAGTCACCAACAATCAACAAGGAATAACATGCATCTAGCTAGAATTCAACCATAAAACAAAATTTAGAAAACAAAAAAATAAAGTACAAAAAGTTGTGGATTCTGCCATTCAAATCCTTAGAGAATCAAGGGATCAAAAAATTAGCCGATGATTAGAGGTAATCTTCTTCTACACTATGAGAGATCTTTCATAGTCCATTATGTCCCAACCTTCACCATTTATTCTACATATAATCTCATCCTTTTAACATTTGTCCTATGTCCTTTCTTATTGACTAAATAAACCATAGGCCCTTTTGGTTTCTTGAAAGAGAGGCAACATGAGGAACCAACTGAAGCTCAAGGAAGAGGATTAGAAGGTGCATCTTGAGCCTCAGCCAAATTATAATGAACCTCTATCCTTAGTGAAAAATCCCCAACCAAGATGGGGGGAGGAGAAATACCTAATGTATAATAAAAAATGCCATGATTCCTCTTTAATAATTAGAATCCCCATCTTTCTTCCTCCAAAAAAGTCATGAATGTAAACCTAAACTCTAAAAGTCCTTTGATGAATACCTTCTATCCCTATGCCTGATTAACCTTCCACCAAAAGACATATTTAAGTAAGGCCCTTAAAGTTGAGATACTGGATTCATGAATCATGATACAAACAAAGCCCAACATAGTCATAAAGCTCCTTGGATAAATCAATAATTGCATAGGCTCTAATAAATATTTTTCCTTCAAAATTCTCACTCAATTTTTTAGGTGTATACTTTTATCCTACGGGTTTTATCTATAGAGTTCATTATGCTTGAATAGGGTCTTAGATTTCATATGTGTCACTTGGGAAGATTAGTCCCACATTCACTTGAATGCGGGGTTTCATTCTCTCTCCCACCTTTATATGTTCCTCTCTCCCTTTGAATTGATCATCTAGAGTTAATGAGGAATGTTTATGCACTATTTCTTTTTGCACTCTCACCTACTTCATGGTGTTCATATGTGCATTCAATCTTTTTGAGAGGTATTAGAAAAAATTGACATTGTATTAGAGCCTCACTCAAATGTCATTTGACTTTTCTTGAATTCATGTTGAGATTCCTTGTTTCCTTTGAGATATGACTAGTATTTTGCTTGGTTTGTGTTTTGGTGGCGTTGTAGTTTTTTTTTTAAAAGTATAAAGGTTTATCTTCAATTTTGTAGAGTGTTTACAAAATTTCAATGTTCTTTTTTGACATAAAAATATAAAAAAATTGTAAAGGTGTTTTGTAGAAGGTTCTTTGCATACACATGGATACATGACCTATTTTCATAATTGTATGACCTAGTGGGTGATTTCCACAGCCTCTCAAAGGCCTCCTAGACTATTTTAGATTGTTAAGACCTTCAAATTCATGCCTTTAATCTTTGTCTAAGACTACCCACAATCTCATGCCAATATTTGGTTTGAGCTTGTGAGACCTCAACATTGCCCACCTCTGGTTCATTATTTTTTCAACCTTCCATGACCTAGATCACCATCATAGAGCCTTCTCTTTCCATTATGTTATATTTGATCCTCCAATGGCCTTCCACAAACTCTATATGATTTCCCATGATTTGTTGTACCCATGCTTGAGATCCTCCTTAATTTGCTTTACTACATCAAATCTGGGGATTTAATTATCCGTACTTGTGATGATTTGATTTGATAATGGCATGATGATAAATTGAATGGTTGCATTGGAGTTTTTATACTTCATTAGTCATGTTTTTATGTTGGCCACTTTTGTTTTGTGAGAATTACCCTCCATTGTGGCCCATTCAAACTTGGGCACCTTCAAAACTCTAATAAGGCATTCCAAATCTATATTAACTCGTGATAGCATTTTTAAAAACATGTTATTGGCACTTTCAACATTCAAACAATGAGTCATCATAATAGTGGTTAAGAGGATGTGAGGTAAATGTAGATCTATGGCATCATTAGTTGTATTGAGGCACATTTTTAAAATAAACATGGCATTTTCCCCCTCTTATGGCATCTCCCATCATTGATGTCTCTCATTATTGTCTATGGCAACTTGATTTCATCTATGTTTGCAAACCTGATCTCCCATGGTGTCATCGTATATCTCCCTTGGTCTCTTCTCTGTTGCTAAGTCAAAGTAAATAAAAACCTAATAACGCCCTCAAAAAATCAAAAGTTAAAGCATGTTTGAATTTTTTTTTAAATAGCATTTTATTTTTTAATTCAACACTTTCAAGTAAGTATTTTGCTATAAAAATTACATAGGGGTGTATGGGTTGGGTATTTTTGAATTTTTTTTAAAATCTTGAGGAGGTCTGACATTCAATTTCAGTTCCAACAAGTTGTTGGAAGTCTACATTAACCCCTATTTAGTCGTGCATTTAATCTACTCGTAAAAATTTAATTAAAAGAGGGAAATAATGATGGAAAATGTTATTAGCCATAACTTTTGCTCAGTAACTCAGATTTCAGTGTCATTTTAAAAAAAAAGTGCTTTATTTTTCATTCCCATTCAATCCATCATATATTTAATGTAAACTCATTAAAGCTATAAACAACCATATTTAGGAGATTACTTGTGTTATATGCCCTACTACTTTCTTCATTGTACTTCATCTACCAATTACTCACATGTGGATGTACTTTTCATTGTGTCTGACATATCCATTTTGAGTGTGAATTATCCCTCCTCACACTAGCACTGATTGCTCACTTGGATACATTCTCAACTGTGCCCGATGTCCCATTCATGTGTATGCTTCAGGTGTTCATTACAATTTGTACTGTGCAGTCTTGTAATTCTTTGGTGTATTCTCTCAGTCATGAGGACTCCATTTGAGAGACTCCATATGAGGAACATTGAGTCTATACTTGTGGTCCTTCTTGGGAAGACCAATTATGATTCATGACATATGTACATGGAATGTTCCCTCACAAATCATGACTTTATTCCATTGTTATATAGATAGATTTTTGTTCCTATTAACCCAAGTCAATACAATGACGTGGCCAACTCTTATGACTATGTCTATGGTCAATTGTTTTTGCATGTTTCGTGGGATCTACACCACCATGTAGAGCACATAGAGCATCACTCCACTATTTCGAGCACTCTTCATAATATTTTTGAGGATCCTACTGTGATGTAAGTCACACCTCCTCCTCCTCTTCCTATTGTCTCTTTTGAAACTATTGCACTCTCTCCTCATGCATTCATTTCATGTGATGATATATCCATTATGAAAAATGCTCTTCTTTATGTTGAGCCCATGTTATAGGATGGGATTTTACCAAACCTTAGTTTTCTCATTTTAGATTCTACATCCATTTCTTTGCAAATTGTTGTTTTTCCAAAGCCTTCATAGACAAGCATTTCAAACGACTTTATTGATTCTAGTGGGAGTATATACTTTGAGATTATGTATGACTTGTATGTTGCAGATCTGATGATTCATTTGTAGACCAATATTTAGTTTTGATCGGTGTTGAGTCTTGCTCTCCTCTCCCCATGGACATTATTTCAATGAATGTTCCATGTGTATATTATTCTCTAGTTGTTCTCTCTCCTTCGTTTTATGCTT
Source organism: Torreya grandis (assembly GCA_037957365.1). Classification (NCBI taxonomy): domain Eukaryota; kingdom Viridiplantae; phylum Streptophyta; class Pinopsida; order Cupressales; family Taxaceae; genus Torreya; species Torreya grandis. Next base: position 613,320 of record JARHVA010006560.1, on the reverse strand, counting down.
CTTCTTTGTTATATTCTACAATTAATCCTATAATACTTGATCAGAATTTGACACATTCAAGCACTATTTGGGACACATTTGAGTGTTTTTCAAAGATTTACATCATGATTCATACTTGCATTCCACATGAGTGGGAATTCAATAGTTTGACAACTTAGGGTTTCTTTCTTTCCAAAGGAAGAGACATCGTTTGTTGCAGAGGGACCTACTATAGCATTTGTCATGAAACATTCTACACTTACCTTCCTCTCTTCCTTGTGGAGGCACATATCCTTCACATTTTGTAGGATACTACCTGATCATCACTATGTACTTGGTTACCTCATCAAGCCTCGTTGTGGGGACCGAATTTTCCATCCCACCTAAGGTATGTTTAAGGGGGGTGTTGATGTAGACTTTTGTTCTGCAGATTTTGTCTACACAGTTCATTATGCTTGCTTAGGGTCTTAGAGGCCTTTTGGATCATTTGGGAAGATTAGTTCCACATTCACTAGAATGTGGGATTTCACTCTCTCTCCCACTTATATATGTACCTCTCTTCCTTTGTATTGATCATCCATAGTTAATGATAAATATCATTTTATGCTCTTTGGTTTTTGGTAATCCCTCTCACCTACTCCATAGCTTTTGTGTGTGCATTCAATCTTGTTGAGACGTCTTGGCGAAATCTAACAAATTTAACAAAGGTTCTAACCCCATTGATCATCTCAACAATATGTTATTCTTTCCTTAAAATTGGCAGAACTTGTAAACCCTGACCCAAAGTGCTTATTGTGATCTCCACCTTACTAGGGTTGAAAAAGTGTGACGAAGGGCAAAAAATAAACCAAAGCTGCCAACAAACCAAGGCCCCAAGAACCAAACATAATTTCGGCCAGCTACACAACTAAAAACCACTTGGAAGAAATCCTGATTGAGCTGAGTGAAAGACATAACATCCATGGAACTCCAAGACATCGAAGCCCATCTCACAAGGTCGGGAATTGAGAGTGGAGAGCCCACACACTTTCCAGATAAATTGCGGTTGCCAATAGTGGAGTCCAAGTCTAAATTACCTGGTCTAAGATCACTAAATCGGAGGTATCCTCTGAAAACGTCACTGGAAAGTCAACTAAAATTTTATAGTAGAGATTCCACTTAAATATGCTCAAAGGTCTTAAATATACAAATAGCAGTAGAGAGAAAATTCATCGTAATCAAAATTTTGAAAATAAACATTCTTTGTAATTTCCGAAAGCCTCCAGTAAATTGTTAATTGTATTCTACGGTGAAAAATCGTGAACGATCATACAAAGATTTAATATTGCCCCTCAATATCCCAGTTTTTTCACAGAAAAAAAATAGTAACAAGATAGGGCTGCTACTGCAATTGCGAATAACATGAAAATGGATCCATATAACATGGACCTTGAAGTTTCTCTTCCAACAAATCGCTCTGTACTTCCAATATATCTTTACAACGTTGTATAACTCGATCGTGGTCATTACTCCTCTTACGCCACTCCACTGCTTGCTGTAGGATCAACATGCCCTCTCTTGTATTCACCTGACATCCCATCATGTCCTACAATTGCTTACTCACCCCATTATCTGCAAATTCATGGCTTGAATCCTACATCTCAGCATAATATCACATGCAGCTAACCTTAGAGGCACACCGTTATGAGCAGGCAGGTTGAACCGAAACCGTGTTCTGAAATAGTTTTCAGAAAGATTCACAGCATGTTTTGTTCGTCTTTTTATTAGAATCCCACTAAGCCTCAAGTTGGCTGACAATATTTTGCTCTCAACATCTTCCTCTCCCTTAATATCATTAGTTGAAATCGAAAGGAGGGTACCATCAGAAATACCCCAAGGAAGGTCTATAGCCGATGTGAAGACGGTGGAAACCCTCCAATAGACCGTATCTATCGGCACACAACATTAGAGTATGTTTTGTTGTTGTAGTGATATCCACAACTGATACAAAATCTGAGAGAGGAACTGTAACATCCTCTCTCCTAATCTGCACAGACGAATTAGGATTGAAAATTTTCGGATAATCTTCCTTGGAGTTGATAACAAGGTGTTTGGAAACATTGAAAAGGCGAAAACAGTCCGAATAAAGATTTTTGAATCCGCCCAAGGAAGATATCAATCTTTGAACGACCTCGTCTCGAGTGGAAGGCCAAAGAGGGCGGCAGACATCGTTTGAAATGGAGCGCAAACCAGAGCAGCAACATCCATCTTTTGCGAGTGTGATGCCATTCACCATAACATAGATCGTGGGGCCATGCTACCTTCTCTGATCGGCACGTTGTTTTTACGCAATGGACATTTCAAGACCACACATTTACTCATTTGCTCATTTACTCCGTGACTTCCACAATACTAAATTTTTGGGGGACGTATGAACGTATTTACCTTTTTTTTCATCTTAAAATATATTCAATTTATATTTATATTTTATTTTATTTTATTTTATTTTATTTTATTTTATTTTGCTGGGACTGTCTCATGTGAAAGGTTAAATTTTAGATAGATCTTTAAAATTATAAATGATGATAATAAATATATTATTATTTTTAATATTTTTTTAATATAAAAAATAATAATAATAATATTTGAAAGGTAATGTTAAATAAATATATATTATTAATTTTTTGTGTTATAAAAAGATTAACTTTTAAATTTAGTCTCAACAAACGTGAATGCATATTTCATATTTTTATTCACTTTTTTTTAACTAATAAAACATAAAAACATGAAAGTATGCCAATATTTTTAAAATATGGGGCAGTTTCTTTTAAGTCATCACATCAATATTTTATTTGGAAAAGATTAGGGAAAAGAGGCCATTCCACTCATTTTATCCATAACTAATAAACATTTTTAAAAAAGTAGGAGTCACATCAATATTTTTAAAATGTGATTTTTTAAATCATTACAATAATATTGCATATGGAAGAGATTAGGGAAAAGAGATGGTAGTTTCTTTTAAAATGTGATGGTAATATCATACATATCTTAAATAAATTTACGTAAGAGACATTAAGAGAAATCATTCTCGATGTGTTTATTCCACTTCTATCACAAATAAAATATGTTATAGTTATTTTGAGAATAACATTTCACGATATATTTTACATAGATTTATTTAATATATTATGCTAGTTAATGTAGATATCTTTAATACATTTATATCTAAAATATGTTTAGAGATATTAATTTTATGATCTTATCTTGATTTTTCATATATCATAATAATTGATAAATTTATTATTTTATTTATTTATTAATTGATAATAAATGATATCAATCTAGTTATAGTATTATGATATATTGGAAAAAAAAAAATTCTTAAACAAAATTTCAAATTATACCTTAAAATCAAGATGTTATAACTTTTTTTATTGATATTTTATATTAAAAAAAGTTTTCAAAATAACACTAAAATAGATTGACTACAATTATGAATAAGATCGCATCATCACATCTCCATTTATTTTTATTATAGAATACCTATAAACACAATGAACACAATTTACATAAAAATATTTAAATTTCCATACAAGAAGAATTAAAATAAATGATATGATGAGATAATTAAAAAAATAAAACGAAGAAAAAAATTAAATTAAATACACAATTCCATAAAATTATGATCATCCACCTCCAATGCCTCCTTGCAATGCAATGATTTTTGCTTAATTTGTTTTTTGTTTTTAAATTGCGTTATTGTTTTGTGACTTGGAGTGCTTTACCAACGTTTGTTTATTTTGAGTTAGATTTATTCTTATGATAGAGAATATGAAACATAAATACCAACCATCTAATTTCATTTATAATATTATATAAATTATTATTATTATTAATTATATTTTAGCATTTTAATAATAATATAAATGAATTTTAAAAATATTAAATTAAAACTAAATTAAAAATAAATGTGATGAATAATATATCAAGATGAATAATGTAAGAAGAAATTGGTAAAAATAAAAACGAACAATAAATTGAAGATGAACACATAATTTAAAGATTGTACAAAATAATGAAAATCAAATTTGACTGAAACATAAAACTTAAGACCATATAAAATAACGAGGATGGGATTGGATTTTCAAAATTTTCATATAATTATATTAAATATATATTTTATCTTTAATGAACACATAATTTAATAATGAAGATCAAATTTGATTGAAACATAAAACTTAAGACCGTATAAGATAATGAGGATGGGACTAGAATTTCAAACAAATTGTATGGTTTTATTAAATATATATTTTATCTTTAATCCTTCTTTCTATTTAAATTTGTCTTATAGCAATGCGTTTAAAATTTTGTGCTGAATAAATTGTAAGACTATTTTTGCACAAAATGGGACAATGGTAGAGCACAAAGGGGTAAAAAGAACTGGAGGACAATGGGAAACCAAACAAAAAAGAAACAACTCATTGAAACCTTTAAAATCAAGTTGAAATTAAAAAAAATAAAAATTAATGACGATCCAAAAGAGTTTTTATTAATGACCTTTACTAAAAGCTTAATATGAAAACATGTAGAAGCATGAAAAATAATAATAGATAAAGGAATAATACAGAGGTTTTAGGAGAAATGGTTGAAAATAAAAAAATTTATTAAAAAAATTTGGTATAGAATTTTTATTTATATTAATTAAATTGTTATAAAAAATTAATATAATAAAATAATGTTGGTTAAATTTTTTTATAATATATTTTTAAATAAATATAAAATTTAAAATAATAATTAAAAGTAAACATATTCTATTACAATCTAATATTTTCTAATGTTATTGTAAAATATCTCTTAACATAATTATAAATGAAATTATATATATTTTTAAAAATAATTTAATTGAATTTTTTTTTTCATATTTTAAAAATATAATATATTATATTAATTATTCATATACAGAAACGAATTGATGATCTCTCTCTGAAAAAGAGCATCAATTAAAATTCAGAACAATTACGACATCAATATATATAGTTTTGTAAAATATTTTTTAAAACAAACAAAAATAAAACCACGAACTACAAATATATATAAAAGTAAGAGCCACCGGAACATAAAACACCGCCCGGCAATGGGAGTAAACTCAGCGCATACAAATCCCAGTTATGCCTCTCCCGCAGTATATAATGTAGATCGAACATTGTATGCCTTCTCCCCACTTCCACCGCCTCTATCGCCGTCGTGACAGTTGTTGTGGCAGCCTTGTTTATGTAATTATGGTCGTCGGTGGTTCTGCACCACCCCCATTTTTTGCAACATTCTCCCCCGCTGCGTACGCATCCATCGTTTTACGCCATTCTGAGCAATTCCCAACAGAGGCACAGCCACAACAGCCACTACTACAAACACCATCACCTTCGTCTTCAATATGTTATCCAAACCAGACGTCTCACAATGTAATTGAAGTGCAATGGAGATAATAAATATCTAGCACTTACAGAGAAATATAAAGTGCAGAGAAAGATTAATTATGAGGTGGCTCGTTGGTTCAAGTGTGGATCAAAGCTCTCTTTCATCGCTGGAGTTAAACCGTTTAAATTGAGCGTGTAACGAAAGAAGAAATTAAGATGTCTTGGTTTCATTCAACTCGGGGACTGTCGTGTGGTTTCATTCTGCGCATGATTCTGCTCTCACTACAAAAGCACAGTTGTCAATTCATTCACATGCAGTCTTCCATCATAGCGTGGCTTTATTCACCACTACATGCTCTTCAAACAAGTCATGGTGATGCTATGTTTTTCGAGATTTTCTTGGAGTAAAGCTTGCGTGTATGTGGCTCTTACGTGCTATATTCGTATTAGTTATACGTCATATCTATCGTATATGAGTAAATAAAAATTGTTTGATAAGGCATGCCGATTAGGCATAGATTGTTTCAAGTTTTTATATTATTAAATTATATTTAGTTTGTTTGATAGTTTTTAGTGAATATTTAGTTTGGTTTAGTGGTGCAGGTCCACGAATTTTAATTTATTATGAGTTAATAATTATTTAATTTTATAATAATTATTTAGTTTAGTTTAGTGGTGAAGTCTATTAGTTTTAATTTGTTATGAGAAACTTGTTGGATTTCATGTTTTTATATTATTAAATTATATATAGTTTGTTTAATAGTTTTTAATGAATATTTAGTTTAGTTTTGTGGTATAAGTCTATAAATTATAAATTTTAATTTGTTATAAGTTACTAATTATTTAATTTTATAATGAATATTTAGTTTAGTTTAGTGGTGGAAGTTTATTAGTTTTAATTTGTTATAAGTAAATAATTGTTTAATTTTATAATGAATATTTAGTTTATTGGTGCAAGATTATTAGTTTTTCGTATGAAGAAAAATAGAATTTCAATTTTCATTATCACTTTTATTAGAAATATAAGATTATTGTTTCTTAATATTTCATACACCAAAAATGAGATGGGATCAATAGTCATAAGGTTTTAAATGAGGTATGACTGTTGATTTACATCTTTCACTTTACAAAACCCCATTTTGATCAAACAAAAAATCACATTCCTTCTGATGTAACTTGCACCTTATAGACAACAACTAGTTTAATTAGATTAAATGTCTAGAAGTGATCTTTTGTTTTATAATTTTATTTTATAACCTTTTCACCTACTGTTTTAGACATATAGTTTTAGTCATAACATTTAATCTATGATGACTAAGTTTGATGGCTTATCCACAATCACTTTAAATAAACTCATGATCCAAACCACAAAGAACTCACTCAAAGCTCTTAATGGAGAAACTTCTAAGTTTGAACCATTAGAATGGTGATGTTTGTCAAATCTAATTCACTCCAAATATTCTTTTTAGGATAAGTTACTACACATCACAATAGTTATTTTATGTGAAAGTGGTTTTCACATCAACATCAATACATAATTCGTAAAACATTTTAATTAGGTTAATCGATTTAAATAGTAATTTTAGTTTAATTGGAATAAAGAATTATTTTTATTTAGTAATAAATTGTAAAATGGGTTTAATAATAATATTTAATGTTTATAGGTATAGAGACACTTGTACAAAACAAATAACATATCATAATTCTAGATACCAAGACAAACAAAACTTAGAAAATTGGAGAGAACTAATACCATTCGCCATAACTATTAGTGCACACTTCTTGAAGAGTAGGGTCATTTATAAGAAAGTACCAATTTGTAAAACTTGATTTGATGACCCTTCCCATTTAATATTAGGTTTCAAAAACCTATCACTACTATAGAATTCTACAACAATATCTAAAATTGATTTCCTTCTCCAAAACCCTAAAAAACATCACAACCCCAAAATATTAAGGAATATGTTTGGGGATATATGCTATCCCTCAATTATTAATTAATCTTATAAATTAGGAAAACATCTAAGAATCAACACTCAATATTTATAAAAAACCAATCTAGTGAATGCATGGCATGGCTGAGTCTTCTAATAGCTTTTGTGTTAGAATGAGTGCATGCTAAGGTAATAAATACTTCAAATTTTGATTAAAATTTTCCTTAGATTCTTGAATTAATTGTTTTTACACTTCCATAATTAATAGATCTATAAAATAGAAATCATGTATCACTCCATCATTCCCTGCCTTATATGCTTTAATACACTTATATAGTTATGACTTATCAAATTCAATTTAAGACCCTATTGATATACAAAACAACATACAATGAATGGGAAAGGTTGAAAAATCAGCAACATAAATCACAAGAGACACAAAACAAGGGGCTCAAGGATTGATCCTAGAACCATACAATGCATGGCTATGGGCAAAAACCTATAAACCACATAAAACAAATAATATATTAGAGATAAAGAGGATAAGGGGATAAATACATAGGAAAACATAAAGATACTATTAGAATAACTTATTATGAATCAAGTATTAAATTAGTGGATATTTTATAGAATTTTTAAAACTAATAGAAGACAAACACCAACCATACATAAAATATATAAATATAGTAGACACTCAAATAAAGATAATACAATTTTAGGTTGCATCACTATGTCTTTATAATAATAGCTCTGGCCCAAATTCCATAGTATAAAAGTAGTAACAATCATTTCTTGCCTCGTATGCTTTAATACACTTATATATTATGAATTATCAAATTCAATTTAGGACCCTATTGATATATAAACAGACATAAAATAAATGGGAAAGGTTGAGAAATCAACAACATAAAGTGCAAGAGACCCAAAACAAGGGGCTCAAGGGCCCATCCTAGAACCATACAATGTATGGCTATGGGAAAAAACCTATAAACCACATAAAACAAATAATATAGGAGAGTTAAAGAGGATAAAGATATAAATACATAGAAAAAAGATAAAGATACTACTTGAAGAGCCTAATATGAATCAAGTATTAAATTAGTGGATATTTTATATAAATTTTTTAACTAACATAAAACAAACACTCACAATACATATAATATATAAATATAATAAAAAATAAAATAAAGACAATACAATTTTAGGTAGCATCATTATGTCTTTATAATAATAGCTCTAGCTCAAATTCCCCAGTATAATAGTGGTAACTCTCTTCCACACCGTATCTTACGCTTTATTCCTCTATGCTTTGATATAGATAAGAAAGAGGCTAGGTTTATTATTGCAAAGTATATTTCTTGTATAAAAAGTCCTCTTTAATTGTAGAACGAGTCTCCTCAAAATAATATTTAGTATTAGTGGAAGTCAATTAATAAAATATGTAATTTCTAATCATCTCTAATAAATACTAAAGTGATAAATGTGGACCAATAAGTGATTATCAATGAAATATATTATATTGAATATTACAAGTGCATATTAAATATATCCAAATTCATAAGTAACCTTGAATAATGCATATTTACAAATAATATTTACCCTACAAAAAATTAGGTGTTTACTCTTATACATATTTTCACATCCCCAAGGTCAATAATTCGACAGTTCTACATCAATGAGTTTTATATTTAATTTTTTATTAACATAAGTCCAATAAATAATCTAAATAAATTTTTAAAAATTTTATACCATTCTCACTGTAAGTTGAAAATGGTTTTCAAATTACTTAATATGGAATACATGACTCACAAAAAATTACAATTAGGATTAATTAGATACAATTAATAAATTTAATTACATTTCAATAAATAATATTTTTGATTTAATACTAAATTGGAAAATGGTTTCAAACAAAAAATCCAATTTTATTACATAACAAGTATATAAACAATCATTAAAATACAGAGCAAAATATAGGTTTAGATAACAAGGCAAACAAAATCTAGAAAAAGTAGCAAACTAAGACATCTTCATAAAATTGTTAGTAACTCTTCTAAAAGAGTATGGTTATTTATAAAATAGTTCATTTAATTTTAGAAGAGTAAGGTATTTTTTTGGAAATAATTAGATGTGGAAAAAAAATTGACGAGCTTGTTTATCTATTTAGAGGCTCTAAAAACCTAACTTAACTTTATGGAATTTTACACTAATACCTAAGAAACTAATCACCTTGTTCAATCCCATAACAAAACATCACAAAACAAAAAAATAGGGATAGATTTTAGGCACTATGTTATCCATAAATTATTATTAGGCCTCTAGGTTGGGAACAAATTCAAAAAACAATGTACCACACATATCAATGAGAAGTCTAATAAATACATGTATTAGTCATATATTGTTTTTTTCACTATAATCAATGCATGGAATGTAAATAAATGATTCATATTTTTATTGATTTTTTCCTAACCAATCTCTCATTTCCATAATTGATCTCTATCAAATATTTAAATCATGTCTCGCTCCATCATTTCATGTCCTATATGTATTGATGCACTTTTACATTTATATGATTTTCAAATACAAATGGGGTATTGGTGTAAAAAATTTCATACAATAGACAATAAATATTGGTAAAATAAGAACATAAGGCATGTGAGACCCAAAATAAGTGTCCCAAAGGCCTACCCAAAAAATATAAATTATATTACTAGTTACTCACTCCATTCTAGCTTTTCAGCCTATAAATAGACTTGGTCGACCCATACCTACTAGGTCAACCATATGGATTCTGCCATGTTTCATCCTACTCGGTCGACCTGGTTGACCTAGTACATTATTTATGTTGACCCAATATATTTTTCTCAAAATGTGTATTTCACTCAATTTCTTATTAAAACCTTCCAACCCTTTTCTTGATTTCCTATTTGCTACGCTTAGAATCTAAGTTTAATCAATTTTGACATATATAAATAATTAAAAATAAATTTTATAAAAAAATCACTTAATTTAATATAAATTTCAAAAATTGGTTTGAGATCCGTAATTGCATACCTGTAGTGCACCAGCTTCAACCTCTAAGTGTCCTCCTCATCTAACATGTCATTCCCTCACATTTATAGTCTTGTTTGGTATCAAAACTCTCTTTTATCTCTTTCAAAATTCAAAATTCCAAATGACTTCTCTTTCCCTCTATTTAAAAACACTTTTTGAGCAACTCAATTCTTTAATTTATTTTCAAGTAGACTCCTTATTTTACCACTTTGTTTCTGATCATCCATTTTGAAAACCCTAAAATGTGTTAGAATTATGCTGATGTAGAGATTATTTTAAACTATCATATGTCTATCTTAAAAAAAATTCAATTTTTGGCTATTTTTTGTACTAACTTCTACAAGCTTGCCTAGTGTACTCTACATTAGACACTTTCATTTCTTATAGTCTACTTCTTTATCTACAAATACTAAGGTAAGTTAAAGGTATGTGTTTCTCAATAAATTTATTTAATTTATCTTATTTGATGCTTACTTCACCATACTTAGCATCAATATTATGTGGAATCATGTTCTCTTTCGAAGCACAATCCCGTGTTGCACTTACATGACACGTGATGAGCTTCAGCTAGGGAATATATATACACATAATATTTTAAAACTTTTATTGATTATTGACACTTCATATCTTGCAAGAATAGATTGAGTCTTGATCTCTCTGAGTGTATGGCTTAAAGGGTTTACTAGGAAAAAGGAGGGTAGACCATTGGTGCTTCATAACATTGTTGTTCCTTCTTACCACTTTCCATTTACACACTAGCCTCCTAAAACCATTAAACCCCAAGCTTTTGCTTCTTATTTATACCTATTCATATCACTTGCTATGTTTTATCCTTAATTTCTTGCCTTATCACCCTTTTGGCCTATTAGTTCTATTAGGTTGACTAGGTCAACCTAGCACAATTTAGGGTCTTTTTCTCTATTTTGGTTTGTTGACATCTCAACTGACCTAGCACAAACCTAGTGAGCTAGACTCCAAAAGATGCTAGTTTGAATAGGTCAACCTATCATAATCAATGTTATCAAATGATTTTAGGGTAAGATAATAATATATATACATGGTCATTTACCACCATTTCATAAGAGTGAAGAATTAAGTGAATAAGTGGGAATGAACCTCTTCCTATTGGCCATTCTACTTGGTGAATAAAGATTTAGGGTTTAATACTTTCTTTGGAGCTCTGACCTAATCTTGTGGATAAGTCTTTTGGATGCTTAGATAGGTTGTGTATCCTAGATCTTATTTATCTTAGTTATCCTTACAAACCATGACAATCTCTTATGAAACACCTTGGCTAAGGGGGAGATTGAGGATTGGTGGGTTTATCTTTAAAGGTAAGTATTCTTAACTTTATTATTCCTTTGTAAGATTAGATATATAGTGCATTTTTATTTTTATTTTTATTTTATTAGGATTCTATATACATTGATGTGATTATATGTCTTTTATACATGTTTAGTTTAGTTATGTATTTATTTTGTTTCTAACCCATAGTTTGTGCCACAAGATTTGGTGTGCACTAGATTAGATTTACTTTTCTTAATATTAGATTAGTGAAATATTAAATCATATAACTATTTTAGGGTTTTTGTGTGATTATGTTTGACTATATGCTTTGGAATCCTATGTCACATGGTGTGCTATGACAAGTGATCCCCTAATCAGGTCTAGCAGATCCTCACATTGGTCATGCTCCTACTTAACAATTGTATGCCCCCAATCGGAAGTGTAGATGTGATCTATCCCATTTGATCTAGGATTGATTTATGGACATGATGCATTTTTGATTGTATGCAATAAACACTAGCATATTAGACAGTCTAAGAAGTAGAGATTATCTTATGAACCAATATGGAAGACATCTAAGGAAAGTAACACATATATGATCTTGTATAAGTCACTAAACCCAAAGATAAATAAAATTAAGGTTTGATAACTTTGAATATTTGATAAACATCATAGCTAAATAAGCTAGAGAAAAAGAGACAAGACACTTTTTGACAAGGAAAAAAATTTCTTCCATATTTGTTGAACTAGAATTAGATAAGCTACATAAAATACCCTACAGTAGATGTGATCTCTTATTCTTAACAATAACCCATATATAATAAATTCTATGTATTAGACCACATATCCTCTTTTTTAGTAAAAAATTCAATAAACCTGACCATCTATCCCATGATCCATCATTGGAAAAAAAAGAAAATGTGAATAAAAAAGCATAGGTTGGAAAGAAAAATGTACGTAACAGTATATAAAGTACTAAAAATTAATATTTTATTAAATAATATTTAAATTTCCCAACCCATTCTGAAATGAATTTATACTTATTATCCATACCATGTCTTTATTTGAAAAAAAAGTGTAACAAGATCTACATCTGTAAAGATTTAAAAATATCAAAGTAACCCTTTCCCTATGTTTTTAGCATTTAGGGCATAAATTTGTACAACATATAAATTGGATACTATAGTATAGACTGAAAATACATTCATTTTGAGCATAGAAATGGAAATCCCTTGATGATTGATAAGTCATAGCTATTTAATACCATAATGATTTTCCTTGAATTAATTCAAATTATATGGATTGGATCTACCAATATAAAAGAGGAAAGAAAAAGCACAAGAAAAAATAGATTGATGACATCTTTCTTTCAAGTTTCAATTATTATATCCCTTTGGCTTTATAGAATTACAAAAAGCAGAAATAAAATAAAAATATAAAAAGTAGAATTTTAATAGTTTGCCTAGTTGATCTACTCCAATTTTCTCTAATGTCTACTAATACTATCAGATACAAGTGAGAAAAGCCAATATTTCTATACATAATCACTTGATCTAGAGCATAGGGATGATCCAGGGGATAATACACTAAAAAATGGTTCTAATGTGTTATGAATGGAAATAGTTTATAAAATATATAACTTTAAGAACATAAGTCAGAGTACTATGAGTAGGAGAAAGAGAGAACAAGATGAAGAAATGAGAATCATACTAAATTATAAAGATAGATTATATCAACTAGGAGCCTACAACTTCTATACAAAGATCATAGAAGTCGAATGTAAGACTCGACCAAAATTACTCACTCATTCTAGAACTTCAATCATATTCAATGAATAGATATTGTAATAGAAATGTGCAAGGTGAAGAGATAACTTGAAAATTGCAAGAAGAGAGTTGATATTTCATTATTTTTCATCTTTTGGTCATACCATGGTATGGGTATTCAAGATTGTATTGACACTATTGAAACTTAATGGTATAACATGCAATAAGTTAGGATCCATAATTTCAATGAGTGATTGAGACCATGATGAAGCCCATGATGGATAGTGTAATTGATTTAGTATACTTCCATTAATCACATGATGTTCAAGTTCCCAATTCTTCTTGGATCAATTTACCTTCCTTGAGAACTAATGATCTTAATTATGACAATCTTAGAAATCAGGTACAAAAAATGTTTTGTAACCTAAACCTTGGTATATCACCTGACCAAGTTTCACAACCTGATAGAGTGGAATTTATTGATTCTTTGAGTGTTTTATGCATGCATCAATGAATTTATCCACTCCCACCAACATACTATAGTTAGGATTGATTTCAATAGGCTAGAGTTATTCTACATCTAGTTTGTCCAGCAAAGGTGGAAATAAATGATCCAATAATTTTATATATTGAAAATTAGATGAAGATAAAGATAAGTAGGAAAATTAAACTCAAATACATCATCTCTAACCTTCTTAGTCATGGTATATGGACAACAAAACAGAGGTTAGATCTTGTGATAACATTCTTTGACTCTTTCATTTTTTAAATGAAGACATATTCTCTCACCAATCTTGAATTGGTGTTACATCTAATGCTAGTGAACATGATGCTTATATTTGGTAATATTCTATCTATAGGATTGTCTACACTTTATAATACATGTGTTTTAAATGTTTAATGAATATGGAAGCTCTGTCCACTTCTTCATGAACTGAAGAAGTCACCATTTTTATTGGCATCGTAGGGTAATATAGATGATTGTGTGCCAATGGTTAGAAACCAAAACATACCTCAAAAGGAATAAGTTTGGTATTATTGTAAAAAAGATTATTGTAGCTATGCTGAATAAAAAGTAGAGTCTCATTCCATGCACGACATTTCTTAGAATTGTATATTTAAAGGAGATATATGATCATATTATTCAGCACATTTGTTTGTCCATCAATTACAATGAATTAGACATAGTAAATTTTGTGTCTATCTTAGACCAATTCTTTCCAAAAATTGCTCAAGCATTTGCTGCCTATATTAAATATGATTGTTGATGGTAGTCCAATGTGAAACCATACATTATAAAAGAAAAATTGAGCTATTTATTGAACTAACATAACTTTTTTACATGGTGGAAGAATTTTCATCTTTGTGAATCTATCCATTACTATATAAGCACATCATGGTTGATGCTAGGTAAACCTAAGAAAAAATTCATGAAAACTAGTGTTCAACACTACCAAAGGAGAATACATTACTTGTTACTTGTTGGTTGGCTAAGTTATAACACATATGGTACAATATTTGATGTATTTATAGCATTTGATCTTAAATCTAGCCAAAATAAATACCTCATTGATATCACCATGGATTTTTGAACTCCAACATGTTCTGCAATCTAGTGAAAGTATGCCTCTGATATGAACTTATAATGTTTTACTTAAAATGGTCAAAACAAGTGCCCCAAGTGATATAAGATCCCAATTTATAGGTGGTAAAGATTCTACTTGGAGTAAATATTTTTCTATCTATAAGATGGAAATTTATTTGTTCATGCCCTGATTGGATGAGCTAAGCCTTATAGTGCATAAAGGAACCAATACATGGTTGCAACCGAATAGGGGCAATAGAAATGGATAGTTGAGTAAAATATAAGATTTTAGCTTATAATAATCTTAAATTTAAGTTCATTTTAATATCTTCAAAGTACATGACCATCATAATTCATCCATTCTCATTTCTGACATGGATTCATACATACCATATTATCCCTTATATAATTAATTAGAGTGCATTTTGTCTTGATCATTAAATGATTGGAAATTTTATCGAGGGGTCACTAGGAGATTTTGAGCCCAAATATGCCCTTGGTATTAATAATTAGATTATTTATTTTTTGTTAAATTAATCATTGTCAAAATATCCCTGAATATTTTAAATAGTTAACATGAGTTTCCTTATGAATTATGGCATGGTTTAAACATATAGATATCATGGGAAGAGTTTGAATAAAATAATCAATTACATTTAGAATGTTTACTTGTGATGAAATTTTTAGTGAGGCCAATATGGGAAAATGTTTTAATATCTACCCACCTTCATCATCATCATCATCATCATCATCATCATCATCATCATCATCATCATCATCATCATCATCATCATCATCATCATCATCATCATCATCATCATCTAATTTTGGATGTTCATTAGTGTTTTTGTGATGATGATGCCTTGTCCCTACTAATATTGCATGATATTATTATGTGGGGCCTAATATCAAGACCAGCCTGAAGATCTTAGAGTTTGAGAGATGACTTAGTCTCTACTCTCACACAAATACTGATGATTTACATAGAGTCATTCTCAGAGCTTTCCTAGACTAAGTAAGGTTTTCTCATAAGTTCCCAAGGTTCCTGATAATTCTCTTGGAGTGCCTTCAGGTATCCTAGCTTGTCCTACAATATCTTGGTGACCCAAAAAACTTCTAAGGATTAAAGCACAATGGAAAAGGACCTAAAAATTAGTATATTCGGCTATTATTTAGAGATATAGATGTAGTGTACGAGCTAATAAGAGGAAGACACATGAAATCCCAAGACCTATCAAATAATATTTACTCTTATAATTTTTTTAGTTTTAGTAGTGATGATAGTGTTAAAGTATGGACAAATCATGACAAGACATATAACATGATGTTAGGCTTTTTATTTGCATATTTATGTACATAGCAGATGTTTTGGTCCCATTGTCAAAGCTCAAAGGCCCTTGAGATACCCATGAAGGTGTTACAAGGCCCTTAAATGTATCTCCTAGGAGGTACCTTGAAGGGCCTTATAATACTTTCACGGGCACATTGAAGGTATCTCCTACGAGATGCCTTCAAGGTTATTGTATGTTTTATAAGCATGTTGTGGTTCAATGTATGTCCTAAGATACCTTGAATTTCCATGTAGCACCTTCAAGGTATGTCCTAGGAGATACTTTCAAGGTCATACGAGATACCTTGAAGGTATTACAATTCCATTAAAGTTATCTTAAGGTGTCTCCTAGGAGACACCTTAAAGGGCCTTGTAATACCTTCAAGTCTTGTTTTTGAGGCATGATTTGGTTTATTATATGTCCTAAGATACCTTGAATGGCCTTATAGTACCTTCAAGGTATTTCCTCCTTAAAGGTACTATTCCTATCACTTATTATCTTTTATCCTTCATTTCTTTCCTTAGCACCCTTTTTACCTATCAGTTCTATTAGGTCGACTAGGTCAACCTAGCACAGTTTAGGGACTTTTTCTCTATTTTGGTTATTTAGCATCTTAGTTGAATAAACACAAACTTGGTGAGTTAGACTAAAAAGTGTGCTAATTTGACCAGGTGAACCTAGCATAATCAACGTTCCTGAATGATTTTAGGGTAAGATACTACTATATACATATGGTCATTTACCACCATTTCATAAGAGCAAATTATTAACTGAATAAGTGGGAATAAAGTTCTACCTATTGACCATTCTACTTGGGGAATAAAGCTTTAGGATTTAATACTTTTGTTGGAGGTCTTATCTCATCTTGTGGATAAGTCTTTTGGATGATTGGATAGGTTGTGTAGCCTAGATTTGATTTATCTTAGTTATCCTTACATATCATGATAGTCTCTTGCGAAGAACCTTGGCCAAGGGGGAGATTGAGGCTCGATGGGTTCATCTTCAAAGGTAAGTATTCTTAACTTTATTCTTTCTTTGTAAGAGTAGATAGAGTGCATTTTTAATTTTCTCTTTCATGTATTAAGATTCTATAGACATTGAGGTGAGTATATGTCTTCTATACATGTTTAGTTTAGGTGTGTATTTATTTTGTTTCTATCGCCTATTTTATGATAGAGGCTTTGGTTTGTACTACATTAGATTTAATTTTCTTGATATTAGATTAGTGAAATATTAAATCATAGGACTATTTTAGGGTTGTTGAGTGATTTTGTTAGACTGTAGGCTTTATAACTCTACCTCACATGGTGTGATATGACAAGCGATCCCCTATTTAGGTCTAGTGGATCTTCATATTGGTCAGGTTCCTGATTAACAATTATATGCCCCCAATCAAAAGTGTAGGTGTGGTCTATCCCACTTGATCTAGGATTGATTTATGGACATGATGCATTTGTGATTGTATGCAATAAACACTAGCATGCTAGACATTCGAAGAAGTATACATTAGATTATAAGCCAATACAAAATATATCTAAAGAACACACAACATATATGGTCTTGTATATGTCACTAAACCCAAAGATAAATAAAATTAAGGTGTGATCACTATGAATATTTGACAAATATCATAGTCAGAAAAGCTAGAGAAAAATAGAGACAAGACACTCTTTGACAAAGAAAAAATATTATTCCATATTTTTTGAAGTAGTATTAGACAAGCTGCATAAAAGAACCTACAGTAGATGTGATATCTTATTCCTTCTAGTATCCCATGTATAATAATGTCTATGTATTATACTACATAGCCTCCTTTTTTAGCAAAAAAATTAATGAACCTGACCATCTATCCCATGATCCATCATTAGAACAAAAAGAAAACATAAATAAACAATGCATAGGTTGAAAAGAAAAATGTACATAATAGTATAAAAAATATTAAAAATTAATATTTTATTAAATAATATTTCAATTTCCTAACCCATTTTGAAATGAATTGATACTTATTATCCATACCAAGTCGTTATTCTAAAAAAAAGTGTAACAAGATCTACATCTGCAAAGATTTAAAAATATCAAAGTAACCCTTTCCTTGTGTTTTCACATTTATGGCATAACTTTGTAGCACATAAAAATTGGATACTATAGTGTAGACTAAATATACATTCATTTCGAGCATATAAATGGAAATCCCTTGATGATTGATAAGTTATAGCTATTTAATGCCACGGTGATTTTCCTTGAATCAATTCAAATTATATGGAATGGATCTACAAATATAAAAGAGGAAAGAAAAATCACAAGTGACAATAGAGTGATGACATCTTTCTTTCAAGTTTCAATTATTATATCCCTTTGACTTTATAGAATTGCAAAAAGAAGAAATAAAATGAAAAGACAAAAAGCACAATTTTAATTATCTACCTAGTTGATCTACTCTGGTTTTCTCTAATGTCCACTAACACTATCAGATACAAACGAGAAAATAAAATATTGCTATACTTAATCACTTGATCTGTAGCATAGGGATGATCCAAGGGACAAAAAACTAAAAAATGGTTCTAATTTGTTGTGAATGGAAATATTTTATAAAATATATAACTTTAATAACATAAGTCAGAGTACCATGAGTAGGAGAATGAGATAACAAGATGAATAAATGAGAAACATACTAACTATAGAGATGGATCATATCAATTAGGAACCTGTATCTTCTATACACAGATCTTATAAGTTGAATGTAAGACTCCACCAAAATTTGTCACTCATTCTAGAACTTCAATCCTATTCAATGAATAAATATTATAATAGAAATGTGCAAGCTGAATAAATAGCTTGAAAATTCCAAGAATATAGTTGATATTTCAAGATCTATCACCTACTGGTAGTACCATGGAATGGATGTTTAAGATTGTATTGACACTACTAAAACTCAATGGTATAACATGTAATGAGTTGGAATCCATAGTTTCAATGAGTAATTGAGACCATGATGAAGCCCATGGTGGATAGTGCAATTGGCTTAGTATATTGCCATTAATCACATGATGATCAGGTTCCCAATTATTCTTAGATCAATTTCCCTTCCTTGAGAACAAATGATCTCAATTATGGCAATCTAAGAAATCAGGTACAAAAAATATTTTGTAACCTAAAGACTAGTATAGAACCTGACCAAATTTGACAACCTGATAGAGTGGAATTACTTGATTTTTTGATTCATGCATCATTGACTTGATCCACTTCTACCAGCATACTATAGTTAGGATTGATTTCAATTGGCTAGAGTTATTCAACATCTGGTTTGTCTAGAAAAGGTGGAAATGAATGATACAAGAATTTTATATGTTGAAAATTAGATGAAGACCAAGATAAGTAGGAAGATTAAGATCAAATACATCATCTCACACCTTATTAGTGATGGTATATGGACCAAACTATAGAGGTCAGATCTTGCGTTAAGGTTTTTTGACTCTTTCATTTTTTAAGTGAAGACATACTATGTCAACAATCTTAAATTGGTGTTATATCTTATGCTAGTGAACATGATGCTTATATTTGGTAATAGCCTATCTACCAGATTGTCTACACTTTATACTACATGTGTTACAAATGTTTAATTAACATGGAAGCTCTGTCCACTTCTTCATGAACTGAAGAAGTCACCATTTTTGTTTGAATCATAGGGTAAGCTACATGATTTTGTGCCAATGGTTAGAAACCAAAACATACGTCAAAAGGGATAAGTTTGGTATAGTTGTAAAAAACATTGGTGTAGCTATGCTAAATAAAAAGTAGTGTTTCATACCTTGTGCAACATTTCATATACTTGTACATTCTAAGGAGATTCATGATCATCCTATTCACCACATTTATTTGTCCATGAATTAGAATTCACTAGACTTAGTAAATTTTGTGTCTATCTTAGACTAATTCTTTCTAAAAATTGCTCAAGAATTTGATGCCTATATTAGATACGATTATTGATGGTAGTCCAATGTGAACCCATACATTATAAAATAATAATTGAGATATTTCTTGAACCAACATAACCTTTTTACATGGTGGAAGAATTTTCTTCT
Organism: Torreya grandis; assembly: GCA_037957365.1. Lineage (NCBI taxonomy): Eukaryota > Viridiplantae > Streptophyta > Pinopsida > Cupressales > Taxaceae > Torreya > Torreya grandis. The sequence continues at coordinate 592,909 of JARHVA010006560.1, read as the reverse complement.
TTGTGAATCTATCCACTACTACATAAGCACATCATGGTTGATGCTAGTTAAACCTAAGAGGAAATTAATAGAAACTAGTGTTCAACACTACCAAAGGAGAATACATTACTTGTCTCTTGTTAAATGGCTAGCTTATAACACATGTGGTATAATATTCGATGTACTTATGGCATTTGATCTTAGATCTAGCCAAAAGAAATACTTAATTGATATCACCATCGATTTTTCAACTCCAACATGTCTTGTAATCTAGTGAAAGTGTACCTCTGATATCAACTTATAATGATTTGCTTAAAATAGTTCACACAATTGCACCAAGTGATATAATATCCCACTTTGTAGGTGGTAAAGATTCTTCTTGGAGTAAAGAATTTTCTATTTATAAGATGGAAATTTATTTGTTCATGCCCTGATTAGATGAGCTAAGCCTTTTATTGCATAAAGGAACCAATACATAGTTGCACTAGAATAGAGGAAATAGAAATGGATAGTTGAGTAGAATATAATATTTTAGCTTATAATAAGCTTACATTGAAGGTCATTTTAATAACTTCAAAGTACATGACCATCATACTTCATCCATGATCATTTCTGACATGGATTCATACATACCATATTATCCCCTATATAATTAATTTGAGTGCCTTTAGTCTTGATCATTATATGATTATAAATTTTTTTGAGGGGTCACTAGGGGATTTTGAGCCAAACTTTGCCCTTGGTGACAATAATTGGATTGTTTATTTGTTGTTAAACTAATAATTATTGAAATATTCTTGAATATTTTAAATAGTTAACATGATTTTCCTTATGGACTATGGCATGGTTAAAACTTATAGATATCATGGGGATGGTTCAAATAAAACCATCAATTACATTTACAATGTTTACTTGTGATTAAATTTTTAGTGAGGCCAATATTTAAAAATGTTTCAATATATATCCTCCTTCATCATCATCTAATTCTGGATGTTTATTAGTGTTTTTGTGATGATGATGCCTTGTCCCTACTAATATTTCATGATATGACTACATGGGGTTTGATATCAGGACTGACCTAAAGATCTGAGAGTTTGAGGGAAGGCATAATCTCTGCTCTCACACAAATAATGATGATTTGTATAGATTCATTCTCAGAGCTTTCTTAGACTACATAAGGTTTTATCGCAAGTTCTCAAGGTTCCCAATAATTCTCTTGGAGTGCCTACATGTATCCTAGCATGTCCTATAGTGTCTTAGTGACCCAAAAAACATTTAGCTATTAAAGCACAATGGAAAAGGGCCTAAAACATAGTGTATTTGGCTATTCTTTAGTGATATAGATGTGGTAGTATATGGGCTAATAAGAACAAGACACATGGAATCCCAAGACCCATCGAATAATCTTTACTTTTTGAATTTTTTTAGTTTCAATAGTGTATGATAGTGTTAGAGTATGGCCAATTCATGACAAGACATGTGGCATGATGTTAGGCTTTCTATTTGCATAGTCCTAGACATATCAAATGTGTCAGTCCCAATGTTAGAGCTCAAAGGCCCTTTAGATACCCTTGAAGGTGTTATAAGGGCCTTAAATGTATCTCCTAGGAGATACCTTTAAGGTCCTTATAATACCTTCAATGGTACATTAAAGGTATCTCCTAGGAGATTCCTTCAAAGTCATTATATGTTTTCTAAGCATGTTTTGGTTTAATGTATGTCCTAAGATACCTTGAATGGCAATGTAGCACCTTTAAGGTATTTCCTAGGAGATAACTTCAAGGTCATATGAGATACCTTTAAGGTATTCAAATTCCCTTCAAGGTGTCTTCTAGGAGATACCTTAAAGGGCCTTGTAATTCGTTTAAAACTTATTTTGGAGGCATGGTTTGGTTCAATGTATGTCCTAAGATACCTTAAAGGGCCTTGTATTACCTTCAAGCTATTTCCTCCTTAAAGGTACTACAAGGCCCTTCAAGGTATCTTAGGACATACATTGAACCAAAACAAGCCTCTAAAATATGTCTTGATGGTATTATAAGGCCCTTGAAAGTATCTCCTAGGAGACACCTTAAGATATCTTGAAGGGACTTGTAATACCTTCAAGGTATATGCTATGAACTTGAAGGTATTTCCTATGAGATACCTTGAAGGTACTACAAGGCCCTTTGAGGTATCTTAGGACATACATTGAACCAAAACATGCATCTAGAACATGTCTTGAAGGTATTATATGGCCCTTTGAGGTATCTCTTAGGAGATACCTTATTATACCTTTAAGGTGATACGAGGCCCTTCAAGGTATCTTAGGACATACGTTGAACCAAAACATGCCTCTAAAACATGTATTAAAGGTATTACAAGTCCATTTAAGGTATCTTAATGTGTTTCCTTGGAGACACCTTCATGGGCCTTGTATTATTTTCAAGGTATCTCATAGGAAATACATTGAAGTTACTACAAGGCCCTTCTAGGTATCACCTAAAATGTTCCTCTCATGGTATCTTTCAATACATACATTGACTTAAAAATTTATACCCATCAAATATTAAATAGTAATACCTTCATGGTATCTCTAAACATATATATCTTCCCTAAAATTACACATTTTATTAAAGCCACCCTCTTAAATCAAATTCAAATGGTTTAAAATCAAACATATTATATCCAAATTTTATAAAAAGAAAGAGACATCAAAGTAACATGCAAGTTATAACATAAAGGTATCATTAAATATATATCTTATAATTAAAAGTCATCTCCATAAAATATCTCACAATGTTTCGCTAGAGAGATACCTCTCATGTGAACTCTAAAAAGATAAGTTGTTCCTCAAAACCATCACCATAAACATGTAAATAATACTACCCTCAAGATATATCCTATAAATCTCTTGAATATTAATTGAATTCTTTTCAAAACTTATCCCTTAAGTCAATTTGACATTATTTCAATCATTCCATTTTAAATCCAAATTTTGTAAAATGGGAAAATTCTACAAAGTAACTTCCAAGAGATACCTTGAGAAGAATCATCTATGATAACCTTCTAAAGATACAACATAAGTCACTCAAAAGAAACCTCTTAAAGTGAAATCTATGTCACCTAAGAGATACCTGGAAAGGTATTTTTTTAAAAGATACTTTGACCATCAAATTAATCACTATAAAACATTAAATAATAATAATACATTCAAAGTAGATGCTACATGTTAATAGTCGTATGTAAATCATATGATTTCCAAACCCACCCCTCATATCAATTTGACATGATTTCAAATGCAACATATTCTAATCAAATTTAATAAAATAAGATACCTCTCAAGGTAACTATCAAGATACATTTTGGCCCTTATATCTGACACCATCAACAAATAAATAGTATTACTTTCAATGTATATACTAGATGATATCGCTTTCATCAAAATGATATGTTTCAAAAACCTAGACCTTATACCATATTGACATAATTTAAAATCTACAATGTAATATAATTTTTTTTGAAAATGTAAGATAACTCTCATATACCTTGGCACTCAAATTCAACATCATCAAAAAAATAGTAATTAATACTTCAAGTTACTTCCTAAGTGATACATCTGGCATAAACATTATATTTTTTAAAAACCTGCCCCTTAAATCAAATTGTCATGATTTCAAAACTAATATATAATTTCAAAATTTTATAAAATGTGATCTCAAGGAATCTCTTGATTGATAGCTTGACATCTAAATCCATGATCATCAATAAGTAAACAAGAATATTTTAGGGTATCTCCTTGACAATACGTCTTACATTTAAATTAATTATTTTTAAAACCTACATCTTATACTAGAAGGCAATAAATTAAATTAACATTTACACATTTCTCATTACATTATATGTATTTAAGGTGTCTTTAGGGTCGTACTAATTATATATAAAATGATATTATTTCAAAGCAAACAACTTCTATCAATACTTTATTAAATAAACTATATATTTCAAGGTATTAACCTAGAGATACGAGATGTATTTCCTATAAGAAACCCATCAAGGTTATCTCATGATACACATTGGCTACCAAATTTATCGCCATCAATAAGTGAACATTATGTTTGCCTTAAAAAATATGTGTATATGTTATTTACACTTATGAAACTTATGTTATGATGGTCAAATATTTTTTAATTTCTGACATTATTTCAACATCTTCCTAGAAAATTTTGTATGTCATACCATTCAATCTAAACTTAGTGTTAAGTGAAGAGTTAAGCTTTAATTATTTATATCTAATTATATTTTTTTAACAATGTTATTAGAATTTACTTTGAAATTATTAGATTCAACAAAGAGATTGAGAAATTTAATTAACCAACATACTAAACAATACATGAGAGGCCTATTAAATAGGTAAAAGATCCACTTGAGAAAATAGTGGATGGGAGAAACCACAAGCATTGGGTAGCATAAAAGAGCTAAGCCCATAAAAACAAACCTATCAACCCAAGTGGTTAAAATAACTAACCAAGGTGCGTAGATAATATATCTTAGTCAATAACCCAAGGTATTTACAATAATATGCTAACAACCTCCATTCATGACTAAACAAAAAACAAGACCAAGTTTATCTATAAATTTTGTGAACTTATCTGTACTAAGTGGTTTGGTAATTATATCACCTGGTTACTCCATAGTGGGGTAGTAGAAGAGACTGATGTCTTTATTCATAACCAACTTTCAGATGTAATGATGGTGAACCTCAATGTGTTTGGTCCTAGCATGGAATATTGGATTGTTCACCATCTTTATAACACTTTGGTTGTCATATAAAATTAGATTAGTCTTTGATGACATGAACTAAAGATACTCTAAGATTTTCTTTATCCACATAGTTTCACAACCTGTACTAACCACAAATTTATACTCTACTTCTATTGAAGATAATGACACTGTAGTTTGTAGTTTTATCTACCATGATAAAAATCCTAAACCAAGAGTGAATACATACCCTATTTTACATTTTCTTGAATCCACTAAACCTACCCAATTAGAGTCAAAATATCTTAAAAGTTCAAAATATATAGACTTCTTATACAATGTGCCAAATTCAAGAGTACCTTTGGCATATATTAATACTTATTTTGTAGCTAAATAGTGTAATTTCTATGGTTTAGACATGCATCAGGATACAAAACTCACTATAAAACAAATATCCGGTCTAGTGGTTGTAAGGTAAATGAAACTACCCACTAGCTATGGATACACTATTTCATTGAATAGTGGTGAAGCAACATCAGTTGAAATTTTAGCTCTAACTTCCATTAGTGTGAGATTTGGATTAAAATCCATCATTCTAAACCTTTTAAAGAAATATTTGGCTTACTTGTTATGTGAAATGAATATATCACAATTACCTTGCCAAAACTCTACACCAAAACAATATTTTAGTAGTCATAAGTTTGTCATGTCAAAAGTACAACAAATATCAACTTTAATTTGATGAATAAGATAATAAATAATCCCAATGATGGATATATCATCAACATATACAATGAGAATCATGATATCGTCACCAGACACCTTTACATAGAGAGTTGGTTTGGAATTACACCTTTAAAAACCAAACACCCTAAGGTATGAATCTATCTTCATATATCAGGCTTGAGAAGACTTCTTAAGGCAATACAAGGACTTAATAAACCTACAAACTAAATTTTCCTTACCAATTACTTGAAATCCCTATGGCTATGACATGTAGACCTTATTCTATATATCAACATTCAAGAAGGCACTCTTGACATCTATTTGGTGCACCTGCCATCCAAACTATGTAGCAATAACCACAATCAAACTCTCCTCATATTCAATCATTTCCTCTTGTGTATAACCTTTATCCATAATTCTATCCTTATGTTTATCCAACAAACCATCTTCTTTACAATTTACTTTATAAATCCATTTACAATCAATGAATCTCTTTCCTAGTGAAAGCTCTACTATCTCCCAAGTCTTATTTTTCATCAAGGAATAATATTCCATTTGGATTGATGATTCCTACTCATGCTTCCCTTTGGCCTCTAAAAATAATTAGGAGCAAATACATGTGAAAAGAAATTGTTAGAGAAAAATTATCATGCTCATCTCTATTACCAAACTACAATTTTGATCTCAATGTTCTTCCTTCCACACCTTGTGGCAAGTCTCCTTCATTTAGTTCTTTCATTATGGTAGTGTACCACTTTAGTTTCTTTGGTTATCCCTGATGTGAAGGCGGAACCTCATAATGTACTATCGAAACCTCAAAATGACCTACAATTTGATTACACTGATGAAATAGAATCCTACTTAACTTCCACATCACAACTTATAATAGAATCATTAGAAGGAAACAATGACTCAATATCTAAAACTGTACCAATTTATATGAAGTATGTCATCTATTCATTTACTATGAAATCTCTATTTATGACAACTTTTTTAGTAGAAACATCAAGTAATCTATAGGCTTTTGACTGCTCACTATACCTAACAAATATGTATGCTTTACTTTTTGCATCCTAGATACTTCTCTTTTGACTAAGGATGACTGCAAAAGCTACACAACCACATATTTAGAAAGTACTTACATCTAGATTTTGACTTGACCAAGCCTCCTTTGGAGTCATATTCTCTAATGCTTTTGTAGGAATTATGTTGAAGATGTAAACTGTTGTATTAACTACTTCTACCCAATATCTATATGGGACATTTCTGCTTTGGACCATATAGCGAGCCATGTCCATCACTGTCCTATTTCATCTTTCCACTACTTCATTTTACTATAGAGTGTAAGGGGTAGTATATTATCTATGAATGCCTTTAGTTGCATAAAACTCCAACTATTTTGAGATGAACTCACCCCCATTATCCATTTTAAGAGATTTCACTAACCTCCCCTCCTATTTTTTAACCATAGCTATCCAAGTAAGGAAGTTATAAAAATAATCATATTTATTCACTTAAAAGTATACCCACTTTTTCCTATAGAAATCATCAACCAATAACAAAAAATAATGGGTTCTAAAAGGGGAGAATGTCTACATTGGAAAATGTAAATATGTATGTACTAGATCTAATATTTCCTTAGCTCTTGAAGCTTTACGAATATCAAATGAATGTCTAAATTACTTCCCCAACTGACATATAGTACATACATGATGACTATCTTGAATAGAAGGAATCCCCTTAACCATATTAATCTTGCTTAATGTACTCAAATACTTGAAATACTAATTCCCATACCTTTCATGGTAAAGTTAACTTGTGATATCAACTGTTGCATGTACACTTTCATTTGCCCTTTGTGAAACTACAAGCTTATACAAGCCTTTTTCACCAATCCCAATAACAATAATCTTTTTATCTATGGTAGTGACTAAACATTGTTGTCCTTTAAACTTTACAATAAAATCAGAGTTTCTAGTGATGTCACTAATGGAAAGTAAAGTTTTATTCATGTTTGGCATATACCTAACATTCTTAAATGTATACAAGATAGTACCATCAAATCTGATCTGAACATTATCATCTCCTTTCATAAAATGATTCCTACCATCTCCTAAAGATACAGATTCATTATTACTGTCATTTTCAACAAAATCCACATACTATTCCTTATGTCATGTATGATTGTGAGATACCTCTAAATAAAAGTACCAATCTTGATCCACTGTAGAATTACCACTAGAATCCATAAAATCAAAATTAAGAGATGATTTCTCACCTTCACTTTTAGCTACATTTGCATGATGATATTTCTTTCTAGGGTTAGCCATATCTTGTTGTCTTTTCCTGAAATATTTCTTAATATGACGAGGTTATTTACATTATAAACATTTCCACTTCGATATCTTAATTGAACCATTTAATTATGAAGTTTCTATCAAAAAACTAGTGGTTTTACCAAACTACTTACCTTTTCCCTTGATGAGGAATGTACTCTCTATAGAAGTAGATGTAGACAACACTGTCTTCTCCTATCATCTCTCCTTCTATAATAAAAATAGGGAAATTTTTGTTAAGTCTAAAGTCTGTGTCTCAACAATCATGTGTAGGGACTCCACAAATGACTAAAATGAAGGTACAAGATTCTACATAACTAGAGCAATCAAATCTTGTTCATCAATAGGATTCTGCATAGCCTACAATTGATCACTAATATCCTTTATTTTCAATAAAAACTCAAAAATGGAGCTACGTTATTGCATCTTAGTGGAAAACAAAAAAATCTTTAAATAAAATACCCTACCAACTTCATAAGCCTAATAATTTGAAGTTAGATTTTTTCATAGATCTGATACTATGGTCACATTTATAACCTCTAAGATTAGATTATTTTCTACTAATAATTTTAGAAACAGAGGAATCTTGTGATGGCATTTATCATAGTCATCAGCATATGTGGCAGGACTTTGCTTTTTACCAAGCACTATTTGATCAAGATTATGATATTCATATATAATAAAAACCTTATGACTCCACTAACTAAAATTTTTGCCTATCAATTTTTGTTAATTTGGAAATAAGAGGTGTTGTAATCTAGCCATTTTGTCTTAGTTTTTCTAAAAAATGAATATACCAAAAAAATTAAAATGACTTTACACAAAATTCTTCCTACCCATGGACTCAAATCATAAACTAGTCAATACCTCTAGTTTTTAGCAAAACACACCACACTGTTTGGGGAATTTAAAATTTTTCATCTTTAAAAACACAAAAAAATGGACAAATACAATTATATCTAGAGACCTACAATTCCAATTTTAAAAATTCTTTTTCCTTTAACATCCAAATTAAAAACTCATAAAACTGTAAAATTTTCACCTTCTAAAACATTTTGAGATAATTAGTCACCATTAGATCCCCAATAACCCTTATAAGCTAATGTTTTGAATTATTTCAATTAAAAAATTTAAATTAATTGAAATAATAAAAAATTAGATTAAATTTTTCATGAAAATAGTTAGCTATTCTGAAAATTGGCCTACTTGCAAAAACTTTAATGCATTTTCTAAGAGAAATACTCAACAAAATTTACTTTATCAGTTCATATCATCTCCTCTTTTAAAATATAAATTTTTAGACCCTCCCTCACAAAAAATAGTGCTCAAATGAAAATATGGTCACTTTTCAAACTAAACAAAAATAGCTATCCAAAAAACACATTAAAAAAAAAACAAATTTATGAGCCTCTTCTACTGCATCCTTCCATTTTTCCTTTTCTAAGACAGGTCTCTCCTAATTATTAGCTTTCCCACTAGTCACAAAAAAAAATCTTCATAGCTCTCCACCAGGTGCTTCATACTTTTCCATGATAATACCACTCGTCTCTTACTCCAAAGGCTCCCTCCCAAGATTCCTACATCATAAGCTCTGACACCATATTAGATTCAATAAAGAGATTGAGAAATGTAATTAATCAGCATACTAAATAGTACATGAGAGGCTTATTAAATAAGCAACTAATAAAATAAGGGGTAGGAGCAACCACAAACATCAAGTAGCATAAAATATCTAAGCTCATAAAAATAAACTAACCTATTAACCTAAACGGTTAAAAAAACTAACCAATGTGCATAGATAATATACCTTAGTGAATAACCCAAGGTATTTACAATAGTATGCCATTACAAATTTCTCAAGGCACAAATTTGATGCCAAACTAATAATGCAAGGTAATTCAAATTAAATTAAACCAATTTTTAAGTATTGGCTTAACAAGAATAGAAATTTTTTGGCACATTTAATCCCACGAAAGTTTCATCCTTAAGTTTCCTACTATAGACTCTCCCTAAAACCTTTTTATCTAGTCCTTGTTGTTAGAACTGAATTACTTTTAAACCCTGATAAGTTTGATAGCAAAATTAAAGATAATTGTCACACATTTTTTAACTACATTGATGGATTTAAAATTAATATTATATTAAATTATAATCATTAAATATAAATTCACTTAGATCTTTAGATGTTGAGGTTGAGATTAGTACAACATAATTGGTTATGAGAATTCATGTAATCAAATTTTGTGATGCGATTAAATGTAAGTAACAATTTATTTTCCTAAAGTCAAAGAGTGACAAATATAGGGTAAATTAGAAGCCAAAAACACCAATAATCAATCAGATCTTAGTCAATATGTTAAATAAGATAAATCTCTATCCGTATCAAGACTAAAACTTGGATACCAAACAAACCCATACTATAAAGTAATTTTAAGAAAAATTAAATCCCATCCTTTCAAACAACACTTTTTATGTATAAAATATTGCCACACTTAAGTAATTTATTCAAGGAAAGACCAAAGAGTCTGCCTCTAAGTTTGGTAACCTCAAAGCCTAATCATTAATTTTGGTAGCTTCCAAACCCAATCCATTCATCAATACCCTTATTAGTGTGAGTGATAATATTCATTTTGTAAATGGAAAAACATGTTGTCATAAATTTGTTATAGAAACAATAAGACTTCTTAGGAAACAACCCAATTTGTGGGTTGGGATGGAAATTTGTTTTAATAGATCAGGGATCTTTCCACATCAAAATCATAATTATGATCTTTTAATAAGTGCATGACCTTGTCATATTTCATAGAATATATGAATTGTATGTTAGGATCCTATTTTTTACAATCACATTGTTATGATTTATTTTAGAAATAAAACTACTAAAATAGATATAGGAAAACAATATGAATATGGGCCTAATAAATAACCCTCCTCCCCACATTGGTTTAAAATGATGTCTGTCATATGAATCATATTATTAAAATTTTATATTTCAAAAAGAATAACACAATGCTACTTTAATGTTTATGAGATCTACTGATCATGGATTAGGATTGAATACCATCTAATAAACGTCATGTAGGATTGTAATTATAGGATGGAGTACATCTAATACAAACTCATGTTAAGGCACTACAAATTCATAATTAATAATGTGAAGTTTTAACAAAATTTGATGACACTTACAAGTTTCAACCCCAAATAGTTTATGAAATTAGTGAAATGAAAAATAAAATCCAAATTTTCCAAAGTATAGATATCTTTTGACAGTAATTGGGTCTCATTCTCAAGGGGACATCTCTTCAAATCAAGCATCATAATATATTATTCTCATTGCATGCCAGTTGGCAAAATTATATCCTTGTGATCTTATAGGAAGCTTGATTAGTGTTACCTTCTTATTGAAAACAAAATCCTTGTCTATAGTCTCTCATTACTTTACTTACTCCATTTTTAATTGCATGTTTATGACATATGTTGGGAGTTGTGTAAAATAAACTTCGCTTATTGCAACATTTCTCTATTATATTGAAATCCTTGGGTTTAAACTGAGATGTATCCCATTCAAATAACATTAGACACTCCTTACAAAATATCAACTTATGTATTCTTTTATTGACTAACATTATGTCTATTCAAACCTAGCGTTGAGTCTAATGAATGCCATCATGAAATTATTTTAAGATGGAATTATGATCATTTGATTTGAAAACACTTTTTATAGCCTATCAATGGTTATTAATTAAATGCATTCTTCTTTGGTTTCTAATGAATGTTTGGTGATTGATGTTGGTACCATTGTTTAATATTTTAGAAGTTAAATTTTGATTCATTCTTAAAAATATTCATATGAATCAAGAATAAGTATTCAACAAGTTCATTTGATTCAATTCTATATGAGACTATGATATGTATTAATCTAGGTTGACTTAGTTTGATGAAATGTTGAATGTACTTGAGTTTTGATTTTTGTTTAGTAAAAATGTTGAGTTAAAGGTCATCACAATATCTTATACCTCAAATCTTTGTAGCTTTTAATAAACCTTTATTATGACATAATAAACATTTAATTTGTTGTGCATACCCTAATTACTATTTATGTATTACTATGCTTCTCTTTGAGATAACTCTCAAAATAATATTTTGTATTGATTTAACGTTACAAGAATGTGGAAATACTAATACCCTATTATAATCCTCATGGATATTATTTCCTAAGAATTGCAACTACAAATTGAGCATGCATTAAGATGTAATTAACACTTATAATATTTGGTTAAAAAATATACATTTGGTTTCATTATGCTATAAATTATGTATTCATGATATCAAAATTCCCATGATCATTTGCATTTAATTTTCTTGCAGACTCTTTGTTCAGTTCTTTCAAAAATTAATAGAGAATTTTTGAGGGGATTGCTTATGTTTTAATGGTTAATGAGAACTATCATATTAAATATTTTTTTCATTTGAAGCCTAAAACATGTCATGTTGACTTCACATTTTATTTAAGTTTCAAATTATATAAAAGTATTATTGTTGAAAGAATTTGGTCTATTATGTTAGAAAATCCCCATTTATTAATTTTTTTATTAATCTATTTAAATTTTCTTGCGTATACCTCCATTTTTTATACTTTTATGTAAGAGTATCTCAAAATCCAACTTATAAAATATATTTATAATCTCTTTAAAAAAATTATTTGAATTGTTTTGATGAGAAACCATAAATAGTTTCAGGTATTGTATCATGGCACACACAAGAAATATGTTGCTCAAAATAACAATGGAATTACCTTTAATTTTTTAATTTAAGTTCTTGTTGATTTAGATACAAAAAATATTATCTAAAACCTCTAAAATTAATAATATGTAAAAGTATTAAAGTAAATTCTATTACATTTTAAAATAGAATTATGTTGTCCACATCTCATCAACAATGATGATTTGTATTATTTTGTAAAAAATATTATCAAGAACCTGAATTTCAGGTTACCTAGTGGATATTTATTTAAAATTAATGATTCAACTAATATGTAAATTGTTTTTTAAAGATTATTTCTATCAACTTAGATGGTAATCATTAATCAAATTATTATATCCATTTTGTATCATTTTAAAAACTATATTTGAAATTCTACACACCTAACCTTCACTAGTTCATGTCATCCATATACTGGAAATCTAATAGTCTATGTGAAACTAATTATTTATCTTATTCTGATATACTAAAACACTTTCACATTGAAAGTAACAACACTATTATCTATAATTTACCAATTAGTCACAAGGATAAAGTCTTATCCAAGAGTGAATCGCCTCAAAATCTAAGAAAAACATTCCAATTACCTAGTATTGAAAGATAATTCATTGAACACTGTTGCACACATTCACCTAATGGACATAACTTAATGTGGTCTGAATTACCTATTTAGCTTATTTTATTTATACGCAGTTCTTGACCATTTAATTAGGAGTGGTGAGGATTAGTTCAACCCACATTTATTCCCTTTTTGTACATATATTTCTGTCATTGTAAGTAGACCTATGGTTTCAAGTAAAGGAAAAAAAATCTACGAGTCATTCACATAATTAGACCTTAGGATCACTCATATAGTTTAACATAAAAATACACACACATGTATATTTTAAAAAAGAGAAAAAAAAATCCATAGACACATAACCGTTATACTAAGAACATAACATTTTATGGTATTCACCTAAGGTTAATGATATTATTTGGGCACAAACATAGACTCAGATCCTGATCCAAGTGACCCATAGTTAGGTTTACCATCCTTCCTATCACCTACATTCCATGTTATTCATACAGTAGTTAACCATTAAATTTATTATCCTTTTTATTATTTTCTATATTTATCAAGTGTAATTGTCAAATCGGTGTTAGTCCTTTACATTTTAGATTTATGCATATATTATATACAATATGAAATACACACAATTTTAATCTTACGTAGGGTTAGCATTAATCTAAAATAGACTAAAGCATATTCGTGAACCTTTATATTGATTGAAATGGATAAAGCCTAATTTTCTCTTAAGTTTTAATCTTTATTTGTAGGGTTTTAAGTTACTATAAATAAATATGATTCTTCAAACCTAATTTATGATTTTTCTTTGTGCATAAATTACACATTGCTATAATGAATAAACATAGTTTCTATTTTTGGACATAATTTATGATTGTAATCATTACATTTTGTTTTCATGTGATATGCAAAATATGTAATAACTATTTAATTCCATGGAATAAATCTTTGAACATTAATAAGGATAAGAAAAAAATGAACAATTCTTAGCCTTCTTTAGATCATATTATTGCAACCTCCAATCATAATTCCTTCTTTCTACTACTAAATGCTAAAGAGCATACATGAGTTATTTTGTCACTCCTTATTTATCTCTAGGTTATTTTAGTAACCATCCTACCCCATTATTTAATCAAGGCTTATGTTGGGTTTTGTAGTCAACTTTGTCACTACTAGAAGAGGTAAGATGCAGTATGAACGATAGAATAGAGGTAGCCAATATGTTACTCCTCATCCCCTTCCATCTCCCACAATACCACCATTTTAACCCAAAGTGTATTTTATCATTTATCAACTAAAAATTACCCATGCTAAGATTTTTATCCTTTAATTACTAAAGATATTAACTATTTACAAGGATATACTATATGAGACATTACATGGGACAAATTTCCATAACGATATAAAGATTACATACCTTTATTCTCTCATGAAAACATTAAAGGATACTAATGAAGTTATTTTCCTTGAAAATGAAAATTGGCCCATAAAAGAAATGATAGAGAAAAATCTACAATTATTCATTCAAGCTCAAACTAAAATTAAAGTAGTCATACATATATTGATCGATAATAGATTAGGAATAAAAATCTCCATCATTAATTTATTATAATAATTAATTTATAATAAGTCATAGTAATTCTTGATGAATTCCAATTTATTTATGATAGTTTTCAACTATTAATTATTTCTGATCAATTTAAATAATTTGGACTTATTACAAATATATTAAATAGATGTGATTTTTTTGTAATAAACCCAACTTAATCTTGATACAGTCCAATTTAATCTTGATACAATCCAACATATTTTTGATAGTTTTCAAAAATTTGGACTGTTGATAAGTCCATATTATCGAAAATAGTCCTTCACTAATCTCCTTTTTATTTACTAGATCATTAAGATCA
Organism: Torreya grandis; assembly: GCA_037957365.1. NCBI lineage: Eukaryota > Viridiplantae > Streptophyta > Pinopsida > Cupressales > Taxaceae > Torreya > Torreya grandis. The sequence continues at coordinate 577,892 of JARHVA010006560.1, read as the reverse complement.
GTTCAAAAAAAAGAGTTGAGTTCACACTCAATTCTATGTTTATTAGGGAAGTTAATAGTGACTCCATTATTGCATTTGGAAAAGTAGATCATCAATCAAATTTGTATACATTGTCATATTTTTCTATTGATCAATCATCTACTATATTTCTCACTCATTCAAATGAGGTGACTAAATTATGGCATGAGCAATTTGGCCATCTCACCTATCTCTACTTGGAGTAACTCAATCATCAAGACGTGGTTTCAGGGTTACAACGAGTTGAGTTTTTGAATAGAGTTTGCCATGATTGCATTCTTGGTAAGCATCTAAATGAGAAGTATGACAAGGGTAAATCATCAAGAGCTACATGATACTAGAGGTCATTCAAAGTGACATTACTGGTATATTATCAAAACCTTCATTTAATAAGGCTAAATACATGCTTAAATTCCTTGATGACTATTCTAGGTACACATGGGTGTATTTTTTCAAGCATAAATATGAGGTATTTAGCCATTTTTAGGACTTTGATGCACTTTTGGAAAAATAATCAAGTAAATCCATAAAGATTTTGCACATCAATAATGGTGGTACATAAGTAATCAGTTTGAGAAAATTTACACGTCAAAGGGGACTAAACTAAAACTTATATTTATATATATATTCATCAATAGAATGGTGTTGTAGAGTGAAAGAATAGGTCCTTGATGAAAATGGCCAAATGTATGGTACACTCCAAGTCTATTGCACCTTAGTATTGGACCATGGTCATCATATGTGTTTATTATATCTAGATTTGAGTTCCACATAAAACATTAAATGGAGTCACTCATTTTGATCTTGGAGTGGTCAAAAAATGACAGTTGAGCACTTTTGAGTGTTTGGTTCATTTTTTATAGCTCACATTTTGAAGAAAAAACATAAGAATTTTGAACCTCAGAGTAAATCTTTCGTCTTCATTGGATATCTTGTGGTGTTAAGGATACATCCTTCTCCACCCCACCATTCATGAGTTGTTCATTGAGAGGAGTGTTCATTTTTAATAGGTTCCTTTAGAATTCACAATTGAAACCTCTCCCCCTTCCCTAGATGCACTAGGATTTGATCACAATTTTGATGATTCATATCTGCTTAATGAGATTACTAATGATCTAAATTATTCTTCTATTTTTGATGATGAAAGTAGTGATGAGGATTCCCCTCCTCCTTATATATGAATATCTTTAGAAGACAAATAATCTTCTCCTAAATCTTCAAGAACTAGTCCTCTTTAGGATAGACAAACACTATAAAGTGTTGGCCAGTGGGTTCGAGATCCATCAAAAATAGGGAAACCCATTCATAATTCTAAGATACCCCACATTATTTCATTACATTTTCCTCCTATCCATAATTATTTCATGAGGCTTCAATCACTCATGAATGGGATAATGCTATAAAAGAGGAGTACATTTCCTTGCATAGGAATAAGACTTGAGATTTAGTCTGATATCCTAAGGGAAGAAATCTTGCTCGATGTAGGTGGATTTAATGAGAAAAGTTTGTAATAATTGATATATATATAGGTTTAAAAAAAATTGATATCAAAGGGTCTTTCTCAGGTGCTTGGCATTGAATACACTAATACATTCACCCTAGTTTCCAAAATGAACTCAATCTAACTCACTCACACCATTTCCACAACACATCACTAGGCTATTCATCAATTAGATGTGAAGAGTGTATTTATTAATTGTGACCTCAAAGAGGAAATATACATGGAGCAACCATAAGGATTTATAAAATATTCTTCCTTAGATTGAAAACTTCAAAAATGTATCTATGGCCTTAAACAAATTACTCAAGATTGGTATGCCCAGATGGACTCCTTTCGTTTCCTGGTTAGGTTCACCTAATGCCATTCAAATCACATGTCTATATTTTATAGAAGGATGATTCACAGTTGATTTTTTTCATCTACATGGATGACCTATTGATCATACAAAGTTGTCCATCCACCATCACGATAGTAAAAATTACTTTGTCTAATAGGTTCTCAATGATTGACTTGAGTTTCTCACATTACTTATTCAAGATTTAAATTACTCATCCAAAATCCAAGATAAATATTTCATAGTCCATGTATGTAATTTGTTTGCTTACATGATTTAACATGGATAACTATAAACTAGATCCAGCTCCTTTTCTATTTGGTGTGAAGCTTGAGGTTGATTATCTATATATTTTGGTTGAGGCTACTTCATATCGATAACTTGTTGGTAGTCTCATCTAACTTAATAAAAATAAACTTGACCTCTCATATATAATGGGCATAGTCTCTAGATTCATGCAAGAACCAAATGAGCTACACTAGAAAGTAGCTAAGAAAATCTCCCATTACACTAAGGGTACTTCTATGCCCTTAATCATTGGCATGTATATGGATATATGTAGTTGAATTGTGGCTTCCATAACCCTTTTGCATATTATTTTACATTTATTTATACATTCATATATTTAGTAGGTCAGCCTATGGGTGGCACATGACCTTTTTAGGCTATATATAAGACGTAGGGTTATTTATTCATCATTATAATTAAGTATTCATTCTTATTGAAATCATTTACGAGGTTGCCCCCTCAAAGTGGCTTTTCTCTTATTCATATTTCTACTATAATTCCATATAATTATGATATACTAATGTATATCTTCTTATTTTGTGAATTAATATCATTCCAAGTGGTATCAGAGCGTCAATTTGGGTCATAATCAGGTCAAAAATCCTAGATCCTGAAATTAGGATATATCTTATAAATGGGTGTGAATTTCTCTATAATTATTTACTAGAGTCATGAAATCATTCACTTAAGTTTCCATTAAGATTTCAGTTCATTTGGATCTAGTTTTCAAAAGATATTACCATTTTAGTGTTTTTCATAAATTTGTTTCATAACTTGCAATTTGTATAATTTTTCAATTTTTTTTAATATTTTTGGAAACCATAAAAAAATTAGTTTGGGTCTTTTCCTTGATATTTGGGATTTGAGGCCTACATGTTCAAAAAACTTAATGGTCAAATTTAGGTCATCAAGGCAAAATAAGGATCACCATCAATCCTTTATATGGCTAGTCCTAACACCCGTGGATGGGGGAAAGCACAAAAAACCCCTAAACCCCCTTTAGGGCATGACATGGAGTTTAAATCATCTAATATAATTTCTCAAATCCAATCAAACCTACATGGCCTAATGTAGAATGATGTGCAAGTCCAAATCAAATATCAACAATGCAAGGGGAGCTTAATGGCATGAGCAATAAATTGCATCAAATGATGACACACTTGAATACCATTTCATCTCATTTACCACTCAATAACCCTTCACTTTTCCTTCTAGTCCCCCTCCTCTTAATACTAACACTGCCAATATGGGGATAAAACTAATATTGTGAAAAGTAGACTTGCACAAGTTTGATAATAAGGATCCACTCACTTGGATCACTGAAATTGAAAATATATTTGATTTACACCAAACTCCTAGCTCTCAAAAGGTGGTTTTGGAATCTCTATATCTAGAACCTGACCCATTAATTTGGTATAATTGGTTTTGTGCTTAAAAGAAGAAGATTGGTGCTCCTGTTATATGGTCAATATTCTCTAATGAATAGATGTCTCATTATCGTGATAATGTTTTTGAAAACTAATTTAACCAATTAGCCAAACTATGACAAATAAGAATAGTGAAGTATCCTTACATGTGGAGGATATCACTAAGACAAATTTGACTAACCTTTTCTAAGTAGACTAAAAGATAGTATTCAATTGGAGCTTTTTATGTTTAACCCCACAACTGTATCTAAAGTTATACCAATGGCATGCTTGGTAGAATAAACTGATATGATCAAACATTATCCTTTAACTAATAGTTAGGAACACACCTTCCTAAATACATCATAGCCTCAACCTACTAGATTAACACCAAAACAAATTAAGGATAAATTTGCCAAAGGGTTATGTTATGGTTGTGGTAGTAAATAGAGTAAAGGTAATAGATATGTTGAAAAGAAGTTATTTTACATTGAAGGGGTTGATGAGGATGAATAAGATGAGGAGGCATCTGTTGAGGGTTTTTGATCCAAAACTCAAAAGATTTGGTTGAATGATAATTCAAGAAACAAGAACAAAACAATTCAAATAATGCTATCTCTGATAAGAGATGTTTTACTGATCAAATTTGCAGACCCAAACATATGCTTATCTCTGAGAAGAGATGTCTGATTTCTATTTCAAGTTACATCTTAATTTATACATATTATGAAGGTGTGGGAAGGATGTGTAAGGTCACCAATCTCAAGGGTGATGAATTGGTTTGAATTCCATAATTCACAATAATACAGAACTCAAGGAATTACTATTTTTAGAAACTTGCTATTTTTAGACTACACTACTAAAATTAAAATTTAGGACACTTTCATTAGGTTTTATGGGGTCAAACATCATCAAGTGTAACTCATGCCATCTCATGAGATTCCCCACATTATTAGCTTTCTAACAGTTCAAACGGTGAGTCAATTGGAGCTACGGTGCATAAGTTATGGATCCTAGAAGTTTTGCCATAAATTGAGGTGGACCCATCACCTGAATTATCATCTAAATTATTTTTTGGATCATTCCTCCCTCCTTGAGAAGCAATGGTCCCCATTGCATCAATATTTTTCATCAAGTGTGGTAGTTTTACTTTGATTTGATTCCTAAAGCATGTTTGGAGGGGACTATGATTTATGGAATTGTGTAGGGCCCGACTATTCACCATTTCCTTGAAAGGGTCAGATGCCTCAATGTTGTCCACTATTTTAAGTCATTTAGAGTGAATAGGTGGATATTTTATTGGTTCTATTTTCCACCCAAGCTTCTTATAATCTGACCTCGTCCTCAGGATCATACACTCTAGAGACAAATTGCTCTGATACCACTAATCCAAAACATGAAAGCTTTGGTTGAAAGATAATTCAAGAAACAAGAACAAAACAATTCAAATAATGCTATGTCGGATAAGAGATGTTTTATTGATCAAATTTGTAGACCCAAACATATGCTTATCTCTGAGAAGAGATGTATGATTTCCATTTTGGGTTACATATTCATTTCTACACATTTTGAAGGTGTGGGGAGGATTTGGAAGGTCACCAATCTCGAGGGAGATGAATTGGTTTGAATTTCATGATTTACAACAATACATAACTCGAGGAATTACTATTTTTAGAAACTTACTATTTTTAGACTACACTACTAAAATTTAAATTGAGACACTTTCATTGGGTTTTATGTGGTGAAACTTCATCAAGTGGATCTCATGCCATCTCACGACATTTCCCTCATTATTAGCTTTCCAACGGTTTAAATGGTGAGTCAATTAGAGATACGGTGCAAAAGTTATGGCTCTTAGAAGTTTTGCCATCAATTGGGCTAGACCCATCACCCGAATCGTCATCTGAATTGTTGTCTAGATCATTCCTCCCTCTTTGAGAAGCAATGGTCCCCATTGCATCAATATTTTTCATCAAGTGTGGTAGTTTTACTTAGATTTGATTCTTGATTCATGCTTGGAAGGGACTGTGATTTATGGAACTATGCAGGCCCTGATTCTTCACCATTTCCTTGAGAGGATCAGATGCCTCGGTGTTGTCTGCCATTTGAATTCATTTGGAGTGAATATGTTGATATTCTATTGGTTTTATTTTCCATCCAAGCTTCTTATAATCTGACTTCAACCTTGGGACTATACTCTAAAGAAAAATTGCTCTGATACCACTGATCCAAAACTCGAAAGATTTGGTTGGAAGATAATTCAAGAAATAAGAAGAAAACAATTCAAATAATGCTATCTCTTATAAGAGATGTTTTATTGATCAAATTTGTAGACCCAAACATATGCTTATCTCTAAGAAGAGATGTTTGATTTCCATTTTGGGTTACATCTTCATTTTATACATGTTCTAAAGGTTTGGGGAGGATGTGGAAGGTCACCAATCTTGAGGGAGATGAATTGGTTTGAATTCCATGATTTACAACAATACAAAACCTGAGGAATTACTATTTTTAAAAACTTACTATTTTTAGATTGCACTACTAAACTTAAAATTTGGGACACTTTTGTTGGGTTTTACGGGGTCAAAATTTATTAAGAAAAGCTCTATGCCATCTCACAACATTGCCCTCATTATTTTCTTTCCAACGGTTCAAATGGTGAGTCAATTGGAGCTATGGTGCAAAAGTTATGGCTCCTAAAAGTTCTGCCATCAATTGGAGTAGACCCATCACCCAAATTGTCATCTGAAATGTTGTCCGGATCAGTTTTAAAGGACCTTAGGATGAAGCTATATATTCTCAACCTACTATCTCTTTCCATGACCTTTCAAGTGTTTTTACTCTTCAGACTCTTAAAGTGGTGGGTTTTATTAAGAAATAGAAGGTCCTAGTGTTGACTGATTCAATTAGTACACATAATTTCATGAATATTAAGTTATCTTCTAATTCAAATTATTTAATCTACCCTATCCTAGAGTTTAAATTCATGATTACTGATGGTGGTATAGCTTATTCTTCTAGAAAATTCCATAGTTTTAAGTTAGCAATGGGGGAATATTTGATAGATTCTCTTATGTTTTCTATTCTTATTAGAGGGACTACTATTATTTTGGGAGTATAATGGCTCACCACATTGGGTACTATTGATATGAATTTACATGAACTATTCATGTGTTTTTACTTTGAAGCCAAGCCACTGGAACTATGAGGATTAGAATTTAAATCTCCACAAATGGTTAGTTCACATCAGAAGACCAAGATGCTAGAAAAAGGTGTTGAGGTATTTGTGGCACACTTGTTTTCCATTGATATCTAATAAAATAAAGAGTCTATCCATCTTGAGTTACAAAAAATATTGAATGAGCATTCAATTGTTTTTGGACCCATTCCAAAAGGACTTCTTAGTTATACTCATGATCATGCCATCAAACTCATTCCTGGAAGTACGCCACCCAGTGTTAGGTTGTGGAGCTAAAAGCTTCACTGATGCAAACAGGGGAGGAGGTTGCTGAGAGGTTGTTGAGTTACAGAGCGATCGGCATTGGTCTGATTAGCCGACGTCGGTCAGATTAGTGAAGAGAAGCAACTGATGTCGGTCAAGATCGACCGATGTTGGTCACCTATGCAGTTCAGAACTGTGAGTGTTACAGATAGTTAGTTAACGAACTGAGTGTTTGCATGTCAAGAGCCAATTTTAGACTTGAAGCTATGGATCTAATTATTGTAATTAGCTGTCTAATTATTATTTGCATGAGATCTATTTAAGAGACTCATGGGCTGTATTGTAAAGTGTGCTAGAGAGTAAGAGAGCAAAATTTAGCTCCTTTAGAGAGAAGAGAGCATGGTGTGTTCCTCCTAGTGCCACAGTACCAAGTGTGGGTGCTAGTTTGGAGAATCAACAAGATTCTTCATGTATGTATGATCTTGGTCAGCAGGTGTACATGGCTATGTTAGGAGATATGCATGGGTAAGTAAGATCATTGATCTATAGGTGTATGTGTGTGCATGATCTAGGTTTGCAGGTGTGCAAAACCAGATTGATTTGAAAGGGTGCAAGATCAGGGAGGACAGCAACACAACAGAGAGCAAGATCAGGCAGGATCTACTTGGAGTATGGTGTGTACTCAGAAAGAGAGCAAAGAGGAAGGCAAGGAAGATCCTTCCAAAGTAAGATCATTTGGGTTGCAGATTGTAGCAGTTCATGGGAGATCTACTTGGAGTTTGTTATGCACTTGGTTAAGTATGTTTGTATACTCATAGTACTGGCAGTAGTGGATACTGACTAGTTGCAGGTGAACACCAAATCTATGTTTGAGTTATGTGTTGGGACCATAAGAGAAAGAGCTTTGAGGGGAGATTTACTGTTTATGCCCTAGAGGTGTGGGAGCCCTAGAGGTGTGTAATGAAGAAGAATTGTGGCAATCTTCTTTGTTGTTTTTCCTTCTGGAAGAGTTTTAATACAATTGTGTATTGTCTCTCATATTTTGTGTTGTTTCTAAATTCTAGTTACTTGTATATTCTGGTTGATTTCTACATGTTAAGTTGCTTGTATATGGTAATCAATTGTGTGCTTCCATAATTCTCAACAAAGGCGGTGGTAGAGTTTTTGGTTGGGCATCTAACAAAGTGGTATCAGAGCTAAGGTTGCAGGGAGTGATTTTGTGTTTGATTACAGGTCACTCTCAGGGCTTTTTGATTGAGTGGGAGTAGAGCAATGGTAGAAGAAAGTACACTAAGAATGGAGGAATTGAAAAGCACAGATGATCACTTACGGTGCTATGGAAATAAAGAGCAGGGAAAGAAATATTGTTGGTTTGTGGAAGATCAGCATGAAGGAACTGAAGAAGCAGATGTTGTAGGTGATGTGGCACAGGATGCTATAGTATGTTTCTTGGATAAAGTAGAATCTTGTTTTATAGATTATGTTTCCTCTTTCCATGCAGTTCAAAATAGAGTATCTTTTCATGATAAGGTCTTTGGAGACTTTGGAAAGATTTATTTAGGGGCTGGTGTGTCTTGACAAAGAATTGGCAAAGGGGAAGTGAAGCTGAAATTGCAGGCAACCAACACATGGGTGTTGAAGGAGGTCATGCAGGTCTCGGTCTTGAAGATAAGGTTAATTTCTTTAAGAAAGTTGGGTGATGAGAGATGCATAAGAACTCTCACAGCAGATGCACTTGAATTAGCTAGTGGTAAGAAAGTAGGTACTCTTTATCTACTTTCTTATATTACTGATTCTTCTTCTATTACAGAGACATGGCTTTGTAGGCTTGGTCACAAGAGCAAGAAGGAGATGCATGTTCTTAGGAGGAAGTTAGATGTGTTTGACAGGCTTAAGAACTGGAAAGCCTTGGTGTTTTTGGAGGAGATGGCAGACAGAGATCAGTGGAGAAGGTTGGATACCTCTGAGCAGAGCAGTTTAGATAGGGATTTGACTCAAAGAAAGCTCGCAGGTAAAAAGTCATCAATCATAGTTAAACATAGGTACCGGCATCGTTCAAGAGGAACCGACGTCAAACAAATAGGTGTCGATGTCGATCATGTGCAGACCAGAGCTGGTGATGTCGGGCAGAGTAAGACCAATGTCGATTAGGAGGACCGACGTCGACAATAGGTAAGACCGACATCAATCAAGAGGACCAACGTTGGCAGGGTCGGTAGTCAAGACAGGCGCATGGAACTGATGTCAGTCAGATGCAAAATGTGTGGTGACTGAGGTCGGTCACTGTAACAAATTTTGGGTGGACAACAAGCTGTCAAGGAGTCACAAATGCCCATATGGAGGACTAAAGGGGTAAGTAAGCCTCAAATTCATTGTTCCTCTTCTTTATACTCATTGCTCATTGCAGAGTAGGAAGGATCTAGGAAATAGTGGGAGCACGGTAGGAATATGATGCAGAGCCAAGCAGGAGATTTGGTAGGGTTGCCAACCAGAAGAAAGCACTGAAAGATGAATGGATACCTTAATTGAAGAATAGAGTGAATGGACATGTGAGACAGAAGGCTAGGTCATATGGTCTTGAGGAAGCTGTAGGATAGTGGTATAGTGCTGACAGGTGGTACCAGGTGGATGACAAAGCAGGGCTTTAGTCAATGTCAGTATAACCATTGTGTTTGTCTTACTAGGTTGATGATGGTCACAACATTATCTTGTTACTGTATGTGGATGGTATGCTAGCTAGCAGGTTTAGACATACAGGGTTTTGATGAGCTAAGGGTAAGGTTAGTTTAGTGGCATGTCATGAAGAATTTAGAGCAGTGAAATTCTTTGGCATGAGAGACATGGAAGATCACAAGTTGATATTGTCTATAGTGGGAGCTGATGTGAATTAGGTGTTAGCAAGGTTCAATATGCAAGATGTAGAATCAGATCACACCAAGGGCTGGATAGTTCAGTGTCCAAAATCACATGAGGTCTGGTATAGACCTGAGTTTCCCAAGCAGTGAAAGCTGTCAGAGAGTTAGGAGCCAATTTAGGGAAGTGGGTTCTTAGGGATCTGAGAGGGACCAACAGCAGGGATTCATGCTATGTAGGGTCAGAACTTCACTACATGGGTTTGTAGGTTCGGATGTGGTAAGTTACTCGGATGATAGGAGGTGCACCACAATATGTGTGGTGGTTGGTCTTCAAGATTGATCTTGAAGAGGGATACAAGCCAGGAAATAGATTAGATGTGGTATAGGTACATGTACAATGCCACTGTTTATCTCCAAGTGGGAGATTGTTAGGTTGTGGAGCTAAAAGCTTCACTGATGCAAATAGGGGAGGAGGTTGCTGAGTTGCAGAGTAACTGGCATCAATTTGATCAGCCGATGTTGGTTAGATTAGTGAAGAGAAACAACTGACGTCAGTCAGGATCGACTGACATCGATCACCTCCAGGCAGACAGGGACCGACATCGGTCACCTGTGCAATTTAGAACTGCAAGTGTTATGGATAGTTAGTTAACAAACCGAGTGTTTGCATGTCAAGAGTGAATTTTAGACTTGAAGCTGCAGATCTAATTATTGTAATTAGATGTCTAATTATTGTTTGCATGTAATCTATTTAAGAGACTCATGGGTTGTATTGTAAAGTGTGCTAGAGAGTAAGAGAGCAAAATTTAGCTCCTTCAGAGAGAAGAGATCATGGTGTGTTCCTCCTAGTGCCACAGTACCAAGTGTGGGTGCTGGTTTGGAGAATCAGCAGGATTCTTCATGTATGTATGATCTTGGTCAGCAGGTGTGCATGGCTATGTTAGGAGATTTGCATGGGTAAGTAAGATCATTAATCTGTAGGTGTATGTGTGTACATGATCTAGATTTGCAGGTGTGCAGAACCAGATTGATTGGCAGGAGTGCAAGATCAGGGAGGACAGCAACACAATAGGGATCAAGATCAGGCAGGATCTACTTGGAGTACGGTGTGTACTCAAAAAGAGAGCAAAGAGGAAGGCAAGGAAGATCCTTCCAAAGTAAGATCATTTGGGTTGCAGGTTGTAGCAGTTCATGGGAGATCTACTTGGAGTGTGTTGTGCACTCGGTTGAGTATGTTTGTATACTCAGAGTACTGCCAGTAGTGGATACTGACTGGTTGGAGGTGAACACCAACTCTGTGTTTGAGTTGTGTGTTGGGACTATAAGAGAGAGAGAGAGCTTTGAAGGAAGATTTACTATTTATGCCCTAGAGGTGTGTAAGGAAGAAGAACTGTGGCAATCTTCTTTGTTGTATTTCCCTCTAGAAGAGTTTTAATACAATTGTGTATTGTCTCTCATATTCTGTGTTGTTTTTGAATTCTAGTTACTTGTATATTCTGGTTAATTTCCGCATGTTAAGTTGCTTGTATATGGTAATCAATTGTGTGCTTCCATAATTCCCAACAAAGGCGGTGGTAGAGTTTTTGGTTGGGTATCTAACACCCAATATTAGACCATATAAATATCCTTATGCCTAAGAAAGTGAAATTGAAAAAATGGTACAAGAGTTTTTAGAGGTAGGTACCATTTGCCATAGCCAAAATGAATATTATTCTCTAGTAGTCATGTTACAAAAGAAGGATGAAACTTAAAAGATGTGTTAAGATTATAGAGATCTCAACAAGTTCACTATTAAAAATAAGTTTTTTATTCCTATAATTGATTATTTATTAGATGAATTACATGGTGTTTTTTTATTTTTCCAAATTAGATCTTCACTCCAGGTATCATCAAATCTAGATCTTTGAGAAGGACATTCCTAAAATAGCCTTCCGTACTCATGAAGGACATTATGAATTTTTGGTCATGCCTTTTCGTCTCACCAATGCACCATCCACCTTCCAAAGTTTGATGAATTTGATTTTTAGGTCATTTTTTGAGAAAGTTTGTACTTGTGTTATTTGATGACATCCTTATTTATAGAAAAAATGGGAAGACCACTTGTATCATGTGAAATAGGTACTCTTAATTCTTGAGCAACATCATTTTTATGCTAAACCATCCAAATGTGCTTTTGGAGTTCTTGAAGTGGAATATTTGGGTCATATTGTATCACATGAGGGAGTAAAAGTTGATCCTAAAAAATTCCAAGCCATCATGGAGTGGTAGATTCCCAAGACACTTACGAAACTAAGGGGTTTTTTGGGGATAACTATTTATTATTGTAGGTTTGTCACAAACCATGGTAGTATTACAACACATCTCACTTATTTATTGAAGAAAGACTCCGAGTGGATTGATATAGTTACCAAGGCATTTGAATATCTATAAACGCCTACATGAACCACCCCAGTATTGGATAATCCATATTTTTTTATTACTTTTGTCATTGAATGTGATGCATATGGATATAATATGGGTGTAGTACTCATGCAAGAGGGTAGGCCCATCGCCTTTGAAAGTCATCAAATGAAGGGTAAAAATCAGCACAAACCCATCTATGACCAAGAGATGATGGCTATTTTACATGCATTCAAAAAATAGAAACCTTATCTATTGGGTTGTCACTTTTAGGTAAAGACTGATCATGATAGCCTTAAATATTTTTTGAAATAGTGGTTATCCTCTGAAGAACAACAAAAATGGGTGAAAAAAATTTTAGGTTTTGATTTTGAAATAGTTTATAAGAAAGGAAAAGAAAATTTTGTGGCCAATGCACTATCTAGGCAAGATGAACCAATTGAGGCATTATTATATGCCATGACCATTTTTCAAGTAGACTAGCTAAAGGAAGTAAGGATAGAATGGGAGAATGACATTATTACCCATTCATTGATCCAAAGTCTATAGTAGGGTTTTGATGGGATTGAAAATTTTACTTGGAAGGGGAATGTATTATAGTACAAAGATATATTATATCTATGTCAAAATTCTCTTCTCAAAAAGAAAATCCTTCAAGAACTTCTTGCATCTCCACTTGGTGGTCACTCAGTGTTTTCAAGAACCTATCATAGAGTCAAGATGGATTTCTTTTGGAAAGGAATCAAGGAGGATGTATAGAAATATGTGGCTAAATTTATGATTTGTAGGCAAAATAAAGGTGAAAACATTAAAGCCCCAGGTCTTTTACAACCCTTATCCATCCCTAGTCAATGATGGGAAGAGGTATCTATGGATTTCATACTGGGTTACCATGATCTGAAGGTAAAATTTTTTTCATTGTTGTTGTTGATACACTCTCATAGAATGCTCATTTTTGTTCTTTATCTCAACCATTAGTGGCCAATACAGTAGCTTCTTCCTTCCTCAATATAGTTCAAAAATTACATGGTACTTCTAAGATTATTATTAGAGACCGAGATCCCATATTCACTAATATTTTTTGGATAGAATTATTTGCATGTTTGGGAACCCAATTACCACATAGCTCATCCTATCATCCTTAATTTAGTTGAAAAACTGAGGTAGTCAACAAGTGTTCATAAGGGTGTCTTCATTTCTTTTTGTCAGATAAACAAGATAATTGGGTTCAATCGCTGCCCTTGGCTAAGTGGTAGTGTAATACATCATTGCATAGTTAATCCAAAATGTCACCTTTTATGGCATTATATGGATACCATCCTCTATATCTCACTTCACCTTTGACTACCCACCCAAAGGTATGTATATTAGAGGAACATCTTCAACATCAACATGAAGTCCTTGTTAATTTGCATGAAAATCTAGCTTTGTCCTAGAATCACATGACATAATAAGAAGATCATCATAGAAGCGAGAGTCATTTTGAAATTGGTGATTAGGTGTTTGTTCAATTGCATCTATATAATCGTATGTCTTTGAAGTAATATAAAAAGCATAATAAGTTATCTCCCAAGTATTGTGGTCCTTATCACATCTTATTAAAAATTAGTAGTGTGGCCTACAAGATGGAATTTCCTCCCTCCACTCGCATTCATCTAGTATTTCATGTATCTTGATTAAGAAGATCATTGGATAAATAATTACCACTTAAACCAAGTTACTAGTATTAGATGAGGAAGGGAGGGTTATTATTGATCCTAAAGTGGTCCTTCAAACATGCACTAAGAAATTATGGTTTAGACTGATTCTTGCATATCTGATCAAATGAAAGAATATGCCTTCAAATTACGATAATGTTATTTAGAATCACAAGTCTACTTTTGGATGCATTTTCTCCCTCGATTTAGGTTTGATTAGTTGGTCAATCAAGAAGCAAGAAGGAAAAAATAAGAAGTATGTTTATATTGTTTTATCCTCTATAGAGATAAAATAAAAAATAGTTGTTAATGATTACACCAAAGCTATTTGGCTTTAAGGGATCCTCACTGAGTTTGGAATCAAGTTTTGATGACCAACAATCATCTGCTATGACAACCAAAGCACAATATAAATCTATAAAAATATGTTCCTCCATTAATGGATCAAGAATATTGATATTTTCAAGCATTTTATTTGGGATCTCATCCATGAGAAAGTTATTTATCTCTGATACATCTAGATAATGGAGTAAATTGTTGATATATTCTCTAGACCTTTCACTACAATAAAGTATCTTCATTTCCAGGCTCTTTTTTGGGTTTGAGTAACTTCATATTCTTCCTCCTATAGGGGATCATCTCTCTATGATAGGGTACCTCATCAAGCCTTTATGATGGGACCCAATTATTATACCCACCTAATATACACTTAAGGGGCATGTTGGTGTATACTTTAGTCCCACTAGGTTTTATCTACATGGTTTAAAATAGCTTGTTTAGGTTAATAATAGGTCATTAAAGGAAATGCACTTTAATTCATTTTCTAATTGTGAGTTGAGTTAATTAACTTTTTGGGTGACCTAATTTATCACTATATAATGTACCTTGTTATGTAATTTTTAGATAATGTTGAATGCACTTTAATACAAATTTTGTTGTGAAGATAAGATTCTTCTATTATGTTAGTTGTTATTTAGGTTTCACTACTCCATATATATTAATATTTATATATTCGACCCTATCTAGTGAATCCTTTCTATGTCCCAATCCAATTTTTTTCACTCTTATTTAAGTATTGTCCACCTAATAGTTTCATGCTTATGATAATATGAACTAAACTTTAGTTGAACCATCAACACTTTAGCCTTCCACTTTATTTATATTCTAATGTAGGAGTTTTTGTCATGATTATATGTGGGATTAAAGTTTTTAGCACACTACTCTTTCTTTAACCCATGTTATTTTTTACACATTATTAACCTAAATTTAATTTATTTAAAATTTTAAAACCCTTAATTCTATTATATCTTTCAAAATCTATAAATATTACTATATTCAATAGGCTAATTCTCAATAGTCATTAATTACAAATTTGAAGTGATCACCTCTATCTTTTTTAGATCCAAGCACATGATAGAAACATTACCTTATATTTTCAATATTTTCATATA
>JARHVA010006560.1:505000-557500 GCA_037957365.1 Torreya grandis | reverse complement strand
CAACACTGAATCATCCTTTCTCAAGATATATACATTAATATATGAATGGTACCATTTGAAACCTAAATCTAGAAGGAAGGAACAATTTTGGTATACCAAGCCTGAGTGGCCTGTTTGAAGTCATAAATAGATTTCCTAAGTATGTAAACTAAAGATGAATCTTGAATAAAATTTGATGGCTACTCCATGTATATCTCTTCATTAAGGCCTCCATGAAGAAAAGCTCTATTCACATCTATTTGGTACACATACCAACCATGTGTTATAATAATATCAAGATTAAGTCATATAAAATTCATCTTGGATATAGGTGAAAAGGTCTTAGTGTAGTCAATACAAGTAACTTATGAAAATACCTTGGCAACTAAACATGACTTATACTTATCAACCAACCCATCTACAACAAACTTGATCTGTTATATCTACCTACATTAAACAATGTTCCTTCCTTTAGGAAGTGGTGTCAATTCCCAAGTGTGATTTATCATTAAGAATCATATTCCTCATGCATAGCATTATCTCACTCAGGTATGCATAAAGCCTCTCTAAATTTCTATGGATAAGAAGATGAGATAAAGTAAGCATGTGGCCCACTCTAATAGTCTAACTCTGTATGTCTCTTATTTGTTGGATCCTCTACCCAATTACCTACACTCTAAAGTGTATATCTATCCTGAGAACAAGTAGATGTAGGTGAGTTAGGTTTTGAAATATCAACTTCCAAAATAATCCCATGAGAGGATGAGGATAAATCCTCATCACTGTAAAAACCAAAAGAATAATAAGACACTACATTAGGAATTTGTTATGGATGATCTTAACTATCATAAGAATAATCAAAGTCAAGTGAGTCCATAATATGAGGATAAATGTCAATTATGGGGTCAATAGGACTCTTTTAGATCATAACACTTCTCTCAATTAAAAACTCATTTGGGATCTAGACGAGTAGGCGATAACCTTTCACACCGTGTAGATAACCTACAAAGAAGCAGTGTTTAGATTGAGGATTAGTCACCTTATGTTTCTTCTTCAGTATTCATGTCATGGATGGAGATCTGAAGACCCCAAAGTACTCAACTAATATTTGTCTACCTATCCAACATCAAAAGGACTGATACTCTTCAAGGCTTTGTGTAGAAATTAGTTTTAAATGTAACAATCATAGTTGATTTCTTCTACCCAGTATTATGGTTTAACACCCTTAAAGTGTATGATACAATTAACCATATCTTATAAGGACATGTTATTACATTTGTAAACACCATTCTATTGAGGATTATAAGGAACTATGCACTACAAGTATGTCTCCTCTATTGTTTAAAAAAACTCAAACTTATTGTTGACATACTCACTCCCATTATCAGTTCAAATAAACTTGATGACATTCCCTAACTTTTTTTATAAATATCCTTAAAGTCTCAAAATATATCAAAGACTTAATATTTCTATCGAAGAAAGTAGATCCATGTGAATTTGGAGAAGTCACGTATAAAGTTTAGGACATACCTAGTCTTAGTGAAGTATGGATGGGGAATGCCCTAGTACATCACTATGAATAACCTCCAAGACTTTTGTTGCCCTCCATGACTTAATTTTTGTCAAATTTCTCTTTAGGTTGTTTCCCAATGGTACAACCTTCACACATCCATTTAGAGAATATAATTATAGTCAATATTGTGACCATATCATATTGACATAGTTATTCAAGGTAGCAGTAGTTAAGGTCATTGAACCACTCATATCATTATTTTATAACTCCATTTGAATGAGTAAGCAATGTTGTTGGAGAAACATTAGGTGTAAAATGTGAGAAGGTATTTGACCTAGCTTGGTGATCTACCCTTCCCAAAGATAATAAATCATTCCGATGAAACTCTCTAACCTTAATTTATTTTAGAAAGAAAGAAACTCTAATGCATTTTCCTATGTGGATAATTTGGTATATAGATAGGAGATTGGATAAAAGAGAAGGTACACTTGGAACATTTGGGAATGTTCCATCTTTAAGTTCAATGGACCCTTTCCCTACAACTATTGTTATAGTATCATCACCCAAAGTGATAGAAAACATATCATAAGGTTATAAAGAAGAAAAATCAACCAATGAAGAACACATGCGATGTGAGGCACCGAAGTCAATAATCCAAGATGGAGATGTTGAAGATGCTACTATAGTTAGAGCCTTACCCTTGGATATATATTTTTTCTTTCCATTAGATGTTTCTTGGTTTGATGATGACTCTTGGATAAGTTAAGGAACCCATATATTATTATTATTTTTATTATTATTATTATTATTATTATTATTATTATTATTATTATTATTATTATTATTATTATTATTATTATTATTATTATTATTATTATTATTATTAATAAGGGTTGACATGTGGTGAATCTGTTTCTTCATACATTTGTGATCATCATGACCATGTTTCTTGCATTATGCACACTCAACTTTTTATTTCATAGGTATCCCTACATGAGAAGAAGTTTTAGTGTTGGTTTTATAGGATTCATTTTTCTTATCTTTCTTTGTCTCCTTATCTTTTTGAGTGTTTTACTTCTTCCCTTTATTGTTTGAATCCTCTTGTTGTTTACCATTTCTAGTAATTAGGGCTTGAGTTTTTGTGGACTTCAAAGTGCCCATTTGTATTAACTTATTTTGGTCTCTAGTCAAGTCAACAATAAAGTGATCTAGAGATGGATTTTTCCATGTGGATGTAAGAGATATCTTGGAGGCATAGAAGGTAGATACAACCATAGAATAGTAAGGACCTAGTTTGTAGAGAGTAGAAAGATATATTTGATCATCCTTTTTATCTATTCTACATTCTTTGAACTGTAATCTTAATTATTTTAACTTAGTGAAGTAATATTTTAGGGTGCCAAAGGAACTAGGAATCAAGGTAATGATTTCATTCTCTAACTCATGACCTCTCATTTCATCTACTTCCCAATTTTTTTTTCCAAAGCAACAAAAAAATCATTAGGTATTTTTAGGTATTCTACATGAACTAGGAGTTCTAGAGATAGATTAAGACATAAAAAACTGAAGGCTTAATCACATTTTTTAAAACGCTTTTCTTTAGCTTTGTCAACAACAGTTTCTTTTTCATCACCCATTGTTACCCTATGAAACCCTTTGTTTTTAAGTATAAATGTAATATTAATTTTTAATCATGATAATTAAAAAGTGCTAAGAGTGTAATAGTTTAATTTAAATCCATGCATAGAAATTCTCATTGTAAAAATTAGATGTGTAGAAATAAAATGCTTGAGTGAAATGTGAAATTTCATAGGACATGACACAAGAACACCCCTTTGATTAAATTTTAGACTCCCCCTAATTTTTTGCACTTTATAATTTTAATCTATAGATTTAATTAATTTAAAGTGAAAAACAACACTTCATAAAAAATAATGTGAAATCATTCCCAATAGATTGAACTTGAAAAAAAATGAACTTTTGAAAAATAGACACTCACTTCCAAGTGACCATTCAAAAGATACATCATATTTAATTTACCATTACATGCACTACAAAATTCAAGTACTCTTGAATAAAAATCAAGGGTAAGAATTCAAATAGACACATCTCTACCTCTCTAATAGAAATTAGAAGTCATAGCCAATCTTCCAACTTACCCGCATATGCACTTTTATGGGACAAATTTACTCTTAATGGAAATAAAAGGCAAGCTAATTAAATATAATAATAAATATGCCTCGATTTTAATGTGTTTAGGGTTTGGCTGAGATTTTTGAATGATTATTGAAGACTTATCTTGTTATAGGGTGCCACCATTATGCATATATAGGGTTGGAAAGAGATAGAATGGTCGATTTTAACGACCATACATAAGGAGGGAGGATGCCATGAATGAAGGTGGAGGGCTCCAATGGATCATCTGCTGCAAAAGAACTTTAGATTCTGTGTTTCCTGCTGTTAAAGGCTACCATTTTTATTGTACAACCTACAACGTAGAAAAAATAAAGAGAAATATGGTAGTTATGCAGATCTGAGGGTCATGGGAGCTCTATGAATGTCAAAATTCCATTGAATAGGGGTTGTCGGGAGCTGAGGAAAGCTTGG
Source organism: Torreya grandis (assembly GCA_037957365.1). Taxonomy (NCBI): domain Eukaryota; kingdom Viridiplantae; phylum Streptophyta; class Pinopsida; order Cupressales; family Taxaceae; genus Torreya; species Torreya grandis. The sequence goes on along the minus strand of JARHVA010006560.1, from coordinate 553,401 downwards.
CATGGCTGTGGGAGCTAAGACTCAATGAATGACGACTGTTTCAGGATGAAATTCATTCAAACCAGGCTGCGAGAGCCTTGAAAGCAATAATGATGAAGGACCGTAAGTCCTAAGAAGCGCAAGCAGGCTGTGTGATGTCTATGAAGTGGTTAAATCCTTCTCCATAAGGGGAGACCTGCTAAAAAAAAAATAAGCTTCCTTCTTTGCTCTACAACCGCACAGTTAGGTCGTAAACAACCAAGAAAATATCTTTTTTGGCTATTAGAAGAGAATAACTTGAAGATAAACATATAGATCTGCAAGTGTTTGTCTCAACAATGTGTAAGAAATACATGTAGTATAGCTACTCACGATTAAAAATTAACAATTGAAGGAAACAGACACTCATTTACCAGCCCTCAAGCTATGATACCATTAATAATTTCGCCAGAATCTCTGCATTGAATGCCTGTTCCAGTCAGCCATGAATGTCTGGCAATCACACGCTCTAAATCATACACAATATGCAAGTAGAAGAATAAAATAAATAGGATGAATCCGCATCTCAAGTAACCATGAAAAATGTATAAATATAGGTGAAAGAAGGAAACTAACATGCATAATTAGTCCAGTTGAATAGGTAATCGACTCTCATTGACAAGTAGTGGTGGTGAGTCAAATTCTTCAATACTTGCATGCAAAGGTGAGTGGACTTTCACCATCAAGCACACCTAACTACAACGCCATGTGTAAATAAATATGCATAGGTAATAGACTAATTTCATATAAATTTATACATTTTTCATGGAGAGGAAGCTTGACAGCTATTTTTTAATTTGATTTTAATAAATTTTTAATTAAAATTTAATTTTAAAAAATATTTAATTAATTGCTAATAAAAAATTATGTAAGAAAATTATATATATTTTTAGTTTGAGTGAATTATAATAAAAATAATTATCTATTAAAAATATTTTCATATTAGTTATAATTTTTTTTTTTTTTTTTTTTTGAAAAATCAAATGTTTAAATAACATGTTCTAGTTACATGAAAAGGTTTTCTAGAAGAAAATTTTGAACTTTAAAAATACATAAAACTTTGTTTATAAGGTGAAACTCTAAGATTACTATAATAGTATCTTATTTACATAATTACAATAAATTTTAATTCTAATTGAAAACATGTTATTGTATTTTAATTATTTGAAAATATAAATATATATTATATAAAACTAGTTGGTAGAAAGATATCACACTTTAATGAAAAGTGTAAAAAGTTATGTATATAAAAATTGAGAATATATAATAAAGATACAAGATAACTTAAAATTATTATTAATATTTAAAATTCAAATATTTATAATTAATTTTTAAACACGTAAATAATTATAAAAAATAGTATTTATATTAAATTAAGAAATTGAAACTGCCAAACTAATTAATAAGGGAGGAAGAGGTCGCATACTATTTGGTTTGTCTCCCCAACCACCACCAAAAGAGATGTCCTAAAGGGATGAGTGGTGTCATACATGGTTTTATGTGGGTTCCTAGCATTCTTGTTCTTCATTCATTTCTTCGTCTTTGTCCTTGGTTTGAGGACTTATAGGGAATATAATTAAATTGAGGTAAATAAATTTATCTTTCGCTCCCAAGGTATTAATGAGTGTTGGCAAAGGGAGGAATTGGGAGAAATATTAAATATGGAAGCCCTATGATGACCCCTACCATGTTCCCTATGGCCTTCTCTTCATCTAAAATCTAGTCATTCTTTAAGGGGTCTTATAGAATCAATCTATTTATATTGTAAGGGACTTTTCCCTAGTGGTCAATCAACGTACAAAACGAATCCGTATTCAAACCATTTTTTTTACTTGAATGTAAATCTTCCATATTTTATGTAATTTAATAATATATAAATTATGTTAATAATAATAAATTCTTTATTCAAACACTTCTGATTAATAATGATAAAATTTATATCTTTTCAAAGTTGAAAGAGAATAAAAATACAATAGATGTCATATTTGCTTGTATTTTATAGTGAACAATGTAAAATCCTTAAGGATTATAATTTCAAATGAAAGATCCTAGATTAAAAGTTTTGAAGAAGGAACAAACCCACTTCTGATTATGTTGAGTTCACACACAAACACAAAATATGTTTGAGATATTTAATTTGACTACATACATGAAATTTAGGTGTGGAAATATCTATGTTTAAAATATTTAATTTAACTACATACATAGAATTTAAGTGTAGAGATATCTATGTACACCAATTTATTATCCAAAAGAAATATTTAATATATAATACATTAAGTAAATTGAACTATTTTTAGATTTAACAATGACATATTACATAGTGAAAAATCTTTTAAATCAAATCAAAAAAGAATTATTAAAATTTTAATATTTGTTAAGCATCTTATAAGATATTGAAATTTATATTGACTTGAAAGAATAATTATATTCTAATTATAATCCCTTCACCAATAATAATAAAATTTAAGATTAATTTTATATAAAACCTCATAAAAAATTATCATTTAAATTTTATTAACAAACCTTCAAACTTAACTTTAGGTTTGCACCAAACCATCCAATTTCTAAACCATTTGTTAAAAAAAATCAACGATAATATAATTTTTTTTTTAAAAAAAATATATAAATATTTTAACCGAACACTCTTCAACAAGGAATCCTCATATGCAATCCGCATAAAGAATAGGTACTGATAGATAATCCATCCATAAATTATTTCCTTTCTAACGTAGCAAAAACGTGATGGCTACTCAAACTTTGACATGTCAAATTTTAAGCAACGAGAAAAGTCCGAAAACCAACCGTTCAAACAATAGAGTGTCTAAACACGCCTTTTGTAGCCTTCAATGCGCAATGGGACCCATGTAACACAAATAAATGCTTTTTTGATTTAGCATCTTCCACGTAATATACCAATCAAGTTGTATGACTTCGCGCAAGATTTGTAGAATTAGAAGCTACTATCTCTTTGATTACAAATACCGATTCCTTTCAAGATCTAATTTATTTCATGTAAATTGAATAAAATTGAAGATAAATGAGTGGATAGATGTTAGAACGTTCGGCTCCTGAGTAAAGTTTCATGAGGAAAATATTACAGGGTATTTAGTTGTCATAAACTTACCAAATTTTCATGGCAACTATGAAAAATCTATAATACAGTCTAAATTTAACGGTCTAGTGTAGCAAATGTTCATGGCAAGTATATATTAACCAGCGATCTAAATTCTTTTTTGAACTAAACATCATTTGTAATTTCCGAAAGCCTTCTGTAAATTTTTCTTAGAAGAGGATACCGTGATCACAAATTGTTGATTGTATTTTACCGGGAAATTTTACAAGAATGCTCATACAAACATTAAATCTAGCCCCTGAATATCCGAGTTTTGTTATAGAAAAAAATTGTAACAAGACAGCGCTGCTACTCCAATTGCGAATAGCATGAAAAACGGATCCATATAACATTGACCTTGCAGCTTCTCTTCCATCAAATCGGTCTGTACTTCCAACATATCTTGACAACGTTGTGTAACTCGATCGTGGTCGTTACTCCTCTTACGCCACTCCACTGCTCTCTGTAGGATCGACAGACCCTCTCTTGCATTCACCTGACACCCCGTCATGTCCTCCAACTGCATACTCACCCCACTTATCTGCAAATTCATGGCTGTAATTCTACATTTGAGTAGAATATTACATGCAGCTAACCTTAGAGACAAAACATTATGAGCAGGCAGAATGGACGCAAACCGTAATCTGAAAGAATTTTCAGAGCCCCAATTATGCTTCTGTACTTCCAGAGGTCTCCAACTAGAAAGATTCACAGCATACTTCGTTCTTCTGCTTATGAGAATCCAACTGAGCTTCAGGTTGGCCGACAATATTTTGCTCTCAACATCTTCCTCTCCGTTAATATCATTAGTTGAAATCGAAACGAGGGTACCATCAGAAATATCCCAAAGAATATCTATTGCCAACGGGAAGATAGTGGAAGACGACCAATCGATCGTATCATCTGCAGTTGGAATTTGCCACACAACTTTAGAGTAGATTGCTTTGTTGTTGTAGTGAATATCCACAATCGATACAAAATCGGAGAGAGAAACTGTATCATCTTGAATCTCATCCTGTCTCTCATCATCCTGCACAGACGAATTAGGATTAGAATTTTTCTGATAATCCTCCTTCCAATTGATAACAAGGTGTTTGGAAACATTGATAAGGGGAAAACAGTCCGCATAAAGTTTTTTGAATCCGCCCAAGGAAGATATCAATTTTTGGACGCCGTCGTCTCGAGTGGATGGCCAAAGAGAGCGGCAGACATTTTCCCACAAAGGTTCTTCGTTTGAAATGGAGCGCAAAACAGAGCAGCAACATCCTGTTTTTGCGAGTGTGATGTCATCCACCACCCTCCAAATCTCAGAAACTATATCAGTGCTTAACCACATTCCACTCCCCATATCTTACCGATTATATGAAATTAAACGGGCACATATGCCGTCTATTTAATAGCTAAGGAAGGCATTATTACATCACCTTTGCGAGGCAGAAAAAGGATAAGATACATGAACTTATGTTTAGTCACAAAACGAATTGTAATGATGCCCCACAGTTTATCTACATCAGTTATTAGCTGGAAAAAACGAATAATTGAAATGCACGGATCTCAATATACTCTATGAAAGAGAAAATATGCATGGAAAATTAAACAACGGCTCAGCCCGTGTTTTGGAAATAATGAGAACAGTAATGTCAACAATTGAAATGGTATTTGTCTTGAGGTTGTTAGGAGGTCGCAGTCGCAGACCCCGATTTCGACCTTTACTGTAACTTAGCGCCCGTTTCTACGATGGATCGTGTGAACGGACCTTGGTATATTTAAAGTCTTTAATATAAATAAGAAAATATGCGTGGAAAAAACAAATAATTGAAGTGCATGGATGGAAAAAATGAAAAACATCGTTGTCTTTGCGATGTCAACAATAATGGTTTGCACTTAAATTTGAAAAGTAATAGTATTCGTTATGGGGTTGTTAAGAGGCCGCAGTCCTAGACGTTGTGTGGTACTTTGATCATGATTTTGATTTTGATCGTCACTTCACGTTTGTTTCTAGGTTTTGGATTGGCTTTGGTTGTCCATTCTTTTTAATAAGGATTAAATTTGATATTCCTATGAGAGTGTTTACTTCCTTTCTTTTTCTAATAAATATTATCATTTTTAAAGAAATTTTTATTAAATTTAAAATAGAATTTTATATAAATTATTTAAAATTATAAATAATATATTTATATGTATAATTAATATTAATTTTTTCATTCATTTTAAATTATATTAATAGTATAATATTAAATAAATAATTATCATAATTTTTTTTAATGAAAAGTAAAGTGACCACCAAATTTAAATCATGCTCTTTACTAATTTTATGTGTATGTTCTCTCTCTCTCTCTCTCTCTCTCTCTCTCTCTCTCTCTTTCTCTCTCTCTCATAGACACACACACACACACACACACACACACACAATTTGATGATTTATAAGGTTAAAACAGAGCAAGATCTAAATTTGATGGTATATATAGATATGTTGAATAAATAATTTGCGATAAAAGGAAATATTGTAGGTAGTAATGACTGTCAAATTGAGTGTTTCACATCTACAGATCCATATCTTCTTTTTTATTCACTTTCTCTATAGCAAATAAATGTTAATAAAGATTTAAGTTACACCAAGATTTTTATTGCAAGCGCTGATGACCTTCAAATTTACTCCCTTTTCTCCATAACTAAAAAAGTTAAAAAACATTAAAGTCACACCAATAATTTCATCACAAGACATGTCGACCATCACATTTAGCAATTTATATCCAATGACCAAGATATCTCACTTTTTGATTTGCTTTCTCCATAATTAATAAATGTTAAAAAAAAGGTTAAAGTTAGATCAATATATTTAAAATGTGTTGGTCATTTTTTGGGGTCATCGCACCAATATTTGATATGTAAGAGATTAGGGGAGGGAGAATAATTATAAGGAAAATTAAGATTATTAAGTTATTTTCTTTTAAATTTGGTTAATATTTTTTTTACATATTAAAAATATAATATATTATAATAATTAGTCATATAAAAAAATGAGTACATGGTATCATACTCAAAAAAAGTTATATCGACCAAAGTTTAAAAAAAATATAAAATTAACTTCAAGATATTCGATTTTTTTCCATTTAAGAAAGGTAAAAATCAACCAACTAAAAATATATAAAAGTAAGAGGTACCAAACCATAATATGCCACTAGGTAATGGTAGTAACAATAAATATAAGAAACAAAGGTAAAAGTTCATCTACTTTATCACCTTAATCCACCATCTTCTAAACCATTTCTATTAAATGGATCTTTAAAACAAGATATAAGATCCTAATCATCAACATCTTTTTTTTGTTTTTTTCTTTATATCATTTTATTTATTGGGAAAAATTATAAATACCAAATAAAAAATTTCCCTTGCTAAAATATTATCCATTTAATTAACCCATTACTACAACTACTACTAATTTGAGAACCACAAATTTAAAAATGATATTATTATCAAAAAAATAACCATTACAACATCTATTATAAGAAAAAAATCTCACACACTATCCAAACCCATGGTCACAATTGTCTATATATAAATACTTCAAATTTAATCATTATACATCGAAATGGAAATATCTTACATATAAATAAAACTAAACATCCATAGCTAATATTCTAAATGTTAAATATATATGGTACGGGAAAGCGAAGCTTAACATGCGTCATTCACGGATAAAAAGAAGGATGAAGAATAAAATTATGTTAAACTAAAAATATTTTGGGAGACCAATGATTTCATAGAATTTGATTTTAAAGGAGTAACGTAAAGGGTCGTTATCGTATTGTAAACGAAATATTCAATGTAGTAAAAATGGGTGTAAACATAGTTCTTAATCGCCTTAAATTCGAAACACATTCGTTTGACATCCTAGAAAACATCTAATTACGTAGGCATCATATTTAAAATATTAGGTTAGCTCTAAAATTCAAGCCCATTAAAACCATTTATTAATCCCAACCCCGATTTCATTTTCGGCGGTGATGGGGTTTTCTCTTTCAAGAGAGTTCGAATTATGAACTTAGATCATATCAATGCTTATTGTTTTATGTGAAAGTGGCTTCAACATTTACTTTAATATCTAATTTTAAAAAAATTGTACTTAATAATAATTTTAATTTAACTATAATACAAAAATATTTTAATATAATAATAATTGATAAAAAATATATTTAAGAATAATATTTGATTTTATTGTAGATATTTATAAAGATAATGATAAAAAATGAAAAAGATCGTTTGAATTTATATAAAAACATAAATAAATCTCACAAAATTAGAATAAGATGAGATTACTTCTCATAATTATTAGTTGCACACTTTTGAAAGAGTAGAGATGTTGTCAAAAGCGTGGGGTCATTTTCAAAAGGTGGGTTATTTCGAGGAAAGTGTAGATTCATGAAAATTTATCTAATGACCATATCCATCTGTTCTTAGGGTCCAAAAATGCATTTTTTTCTTAGATTCTTTGGCAGTTCTTGAACATTGATTTCTTTCTCTAAAACCCTAAAAAAACGTCGTAATCCAAAAAAATAGGGAATATATTTTGGGTCTTGTGTTATCTTTCAATTATAGATTAGTGCTCTAAGTTAGGAACACATTTAGTAAGCAATGTTCAATGTATCTCAACAAGTAGTGTAGTGAATACATGGTCTAGTCTATATGAATTATTATATTAGAATGAGTTCATGGAATGGTAATAAATGATTCATATTTGATTTAATTCTTTTTTAAATTCTTTATGGTAAGTGCACAAAGTTGGGGGATTAAAAGTGGCCTACGCATGGACATGATTTTATTGAAATTTTAGAACTCTGAACTTCTATAGATAATTTGAGATATCTACACTCTAAATTTGAAGATGGTGTAAGAACATGAAATATAGCATTTTGAGTCTAGTTTCCAAAATACTAATTTTTTTCTAAAACTAGTTAAGTATAACTAGGTAAAACATCTAAAATTTTAAAAACTCTATTTTTTTTCAAGAAAATAGAGTAGATAGATGGTCGTACGGCATACCATTTTTTGAGTGGTGTTTAATATTGTTTGAAATCCTTCAATGAAAGTTTAGACAAGATCATCTAGTTTGTGACCTATATGTTTTTATATTTTTTAATGAATACTTTTGTTTAATGAATTTTGAAAGTAAATACATCCTAGAAACTAATAAAAATTGATAGCTCCTCATGCGGCATGCCTAACTACCTCAAAAAATGAAAAACATTTTTTTAATATAAGTAGAATTAGGCCTAGTTTGTGACCATATAACTTTTTTTGCACTTGTATCAATTAAAGACAAATGATATGAACATGTATCAGCATGTATGTTTGCAACATATAGTGGCCTGAATAAGGTATGCCTAGAAATCAACATAGTTTAAAACTTTAAATTAGTCCAAAATTTTTAAAAACCATATTTTTGAGAAGACTAGAGAATGCCCATCATGATGTTATTAAGTTTTAAAAATTTTACCACTTAAATAAATAGTGTATTTAGTGATCGAAGTTGAAATTTTTTGCTTTTTTTTAATCATAACTCTTAGACTCGATTGTAGGTTGATTAGTATAAGCCTTTGGCTCATGAATCCAAGCCATTCTCAAACCAAAAGGTATGATGTTTGAATTCAAATTGAAATAGTGAACTCATGTTAATGATGTGATAGAATTAGTAACATGATTGCATTAGTAATGTGATTGCATTAATAGATAACACAATCACATTGACCCTCACAATTATAATAATAGATATTAGGATTACGTTAGAGACGTAATCAATTTAATAGATAATGTGATCATGTTAGTAATTTAATTGTGTTAGTAATGTGATCATGTTAGTAATATGATCTCATTAATAGATAACATGTTCACATTAATAGATAATGCCATCACATTATTAGATAATAGAGTCAAGTTAATAGATAATGCAATCATGTTAATAGACAAGTTTACATTTATATGGTTACATTTATTTCCTTATACTTTAAATTTATTTAAGTAAATATAATAAATTAGGGTCACTCTACATTAGATAGAGTTGGTATCACAGTTACACACCTTATGAAATGGAAAATAGTTTTTTAAAATCTAATTTGGTTTTTAATTAGGCATTTTCAGGGTCTAAGTAAAGATAAATTATGTAGAATACTTCAATAGTTTTATTAATCAGTATAATAAAATATATAAAATAGAGATAATAGTTAATAGAACTGTATCTTTATTACTGATTATAACTAGTTATAAGCTATGACTACCACCTAACCTAATCAGTACATCTAATCGATGTTATAAAACTATAAACTAATCACTCTAATCATCACTATAATAGATTGTGCTAAATAATCACTAATCTGAGAACTATTAATCAAACAATGTAATATTAGCAAGTTTCACCAACATTCCCAACTTTATTACAATTTTTCTAAAAACACCACAGTTTTCAATAGTGGTCCCACCTTTATTACAAACACTTTAAAATGATTTACACTTTCCATGTAGCCTACTAAGGTGGCATTCCATCTTTGTGGCTTCAAGGTCTTGGTGTCAGCTTGGTTTTTCCTTGTAGGATTACCAAAAACCTAGAAGTGATAGGAACACTTATCTTTACTAACACCTTCAGTGGTTTCTCAGATTATGAGGATTATGACAAACCCATATGGTTTTCTATAGTAGGTTGACCATGAACTTGGAGGGTTGTAGGAGGCTTATACTACACTTTGATGGTTTCTCAGATTACCACAAACCCTTTTCCAAGAACCAAGCTCTACTTTAGTGATTTTGCTCTCCACAAATTTCTTTTTTAGGAGGTACTAAATTGGAAAATAATGATTAGTAAATTATTAAAAAATACACTAGAAAACATAAAATAAACACACCAAAATTGTCACCATAGCAATGGTGTGACCCAATCATAGGTGACTCACGAGAGGATGCCAAATGTCCTCCAGCTTTCATGTATCCTCCAGCCTCTAGTAGATGAAGCTTCTTCTCTCAGCTAATGAAGACTTGTAGCTCAGTTGCATGAGATGAAGTCCGCCGCTCCGCCCCCCCTCCCCCCCACCCCCCCATAGTTTAAAACCATTCCATATTTGATGACATTTGACATAGGATGTCACATACAAGTGATAGTGCATCTTTGTACAAATAATTAACTTTGATTTTGATAATTTTTACATAAAAACTAAACTTTGACTCAGGATGTCAGGGTATCCATACAAGAAATTTTTGACATTTTAAACAATATCAATAATGGACCCAAAAATATTGACACATTTTGACGTTCTTTTAATGAAACTAAAAGATGAATTTTAATAACTCAATAACACTAGCATTTGATGATTCTAATAAAATGACCTATTGATAACCAAATAGACTTTATTATTGGCAATGGACCTAAAAATATTTAATGAAAGACTTATTAGTTTGACCATATACAAATGTTAAAGACTCAATATACTTAAAATAAAAGTCTTACTCACATATGACTATGAATGACATTTACTAGATTAAATACAAACTTAGACATGTATTTTATTTACCAATAAGCTTAACTCAGGAGAGAAAAACTGTTACTGGTGTATGTGATCGATATTTATAGATATGCCAAGAGACCAACACGTGATTTGGTAGAATATTTCAATGCTTTCATTAGATCTGATAGTTTTAGTGTAAGGTATTACATGGTGGAGATGTCAAGGATCACACGTGGCTAAGAGAAAGAGTGTCGATTGAAACTTAGCATGTAGTGCTATTTGGTAGTTCATTATAGAGATAACATAACAAGAATTTGTGGTAGATGCCAAAGACAGGCCCTAGAGAATGTATGAATCTTCAAAGTTTTAATTATGTAGTAAAAATAAATGCATAGAGATATCCATGATTTATAGATTACATGAATATGAGATACGATACCAATTCATGGATGTGGCTTCACTATTTTCTTCTTCAACATTGACTTTGATACATGATGATCTTGAACATACTCCACACTAGATCAAAACCCTATTTAGACAACGTCATGGGAATCCAAAATTCAATCAAACTCTAGGTCGATGACAATGCCAACCAATAGTCACTTTTTAATATTTAAAGGAAATGTATTATTGGTGTGAAGTGTTGAGTGTCTGAAAAGGAGCATGAAAATTTCATCTTCTAGTGGAAGTATAGAGTAGCATGCGAATCTTACAAATAAATTCAATGCTTTAGATCTACTTTAGCCCCTATGCTATCATATATTTTTACTTTAGTTTCATTAACCTATTAAATGACCTCACTCATGATCTTCTTTTCATATTCAGAGGTAAAACATACTACAACTACCCCTCACAACATTCAAAATCTCATTATTAATCACTCTGATACCACATAAAGACAAATTATGCATAATACTTTGATAGTTTTACTAATTAGTAGAAGCAAATATATACAAGAGAGAAAATAGTTAATAGAACTCTATCTTTTTAACTAACTATAACTGGTTATAAGCTATGATTGCCACCTAACCTGATCAATGCATCTAATTTATGTAACACAAATGTAAACTAATCACTCTAACCATCGCTATAATAGATTATACTAACTAAGCATTAATCGTCAAACTGTTAATTAAATAATCTAATATTAGCAAATTTCACCAATACTAAGTATTTATACTATGGATTTTAGTACCTAAATTTTGGAGTTGATATCTATTTTTGGTAAAGATATAGTCATTTTTTAGGTTTTTGTGCCTTCTAGATTGATTGTTGGCATTTCTAGGTGTCCTAAGTTTGTCAAAATTAAAATTTGAAAATAAATCACTTTGAACTTGATCCAAAGTGGTGTGATTGGGGTAGTGTAGGCCATATTGATGAGCTACACACATCAAATGACAACTATGTGTTAATTGGACTTGCTCATCATCCCTCCCTCATCCTTGATCACTTTGTACTCATCCCTCATTACACCTAACCACTCTCTCATCATTTATCATTCTCCCTAATCACTCTTTCATTAACCCTCACTAGCCCTGGTAATCTATAATCACTCCTTTATCATCTATAATTGCTCCTTTATTAACCCTCACTATCCCTGGTAATCTATAATCACTCTTTTATCATCTATAATTACTCTTTTATTAACCCTCACTATCCCTGATCATCCCTAATCACTCCATTCATAACCTTCATTATACTTAACCACTCTTTCCTCATCCATCATCATCCCTAATTGCTTCTTCATCCCTCTTCATCTTGAATCACTCCCTCATTGACCTTCAGTGTCCCTTATAATCTCTAATCACTCAAGATTATCATCCCTAATCAGTTCTTCATTGCTTATCACCATCTGTCATCATCCCTAATCACTCCTTCCTCATCCCTCATAATCATTAATCACTCTTTCCTCATCCCTCATCATCACTAATCACTCATTCATTGACCCTCACCATCCCTCATCATGCTTAATTTATCCATCATCATCATGATTAAATAACATATTATTGGGATCATATATATATATATATATATATATATATATATATATATATATATATATATATATATATATATATGATCCCAATAATATGTTATTTAATCCATTATAATATAAATTAACTCTTTTCTAGGACTTGTTTTGTTATTAATACCCATTTGTGATAGTCAACTTTTTTACTGAATGAATTAGATGATCTTTCAAATATATAGTCAATTAAAATAAGTACTACCACAAAATATATTTTAGTTCATTGAATTATATTTGTTGTGCAACTAACGAGATGAAACTTTTTTTAGTTTCACCTTTGGTAACTTGGCTCAAATGATAAAAATTAAATATAAATCTCTTATATAATTTTTTAATTTTGAGAAGATTTATATCATACAGAAAATTATTTGGTGTTTCCCATTCATACATGGCTTGAATCCTTGTCAAGTTCACACATGAAATCCTTTTGTGTGTAATGTATCTCAAACATTTTATCTCTTCCATGAAAAATGATCATTTATTCAAGCTATCATAAAAATGTGTTTATGAAAAAAATGAAACACTAGTTCAGCATGATGTAGATGTTCATCCCATGTTTTTTGAGGATTAAGATGTCATCAAGGTAGATCAAAAAAAAAAAACATAGGTAAAAGGCTTAAGGATGTCATCAAACATCTCAATAAATGAATTTGCTACATGAGTTAACCTAAAAGGTATAACTAACTAGTCAATAAATGTTTCCTTTATTTTTAATATAATATTCCAAATGTATATAGGTTTAATATGAACATGATGATACCTAGACTTAAGATCCATGGATATGGTATAAAAAAGTCTTAATATTTAAATGAGGATAATAGTTCTTCACTTTAATCTTGTTAAGATTTTTTTAATGGATTCATAACTTTGGCACAAGCACAATTGACCTTTTGCAAGGCAATGATTTAGCCATGATGTGTCTATTATCCATGATTTCATAGATCTACCATTTGATCTATTCATTCTCTAGAAATGATATTTTTTATAATAAAAAAAAATAAGAGGTTTGAGGTAGAGGTAGTTAAGGGATCAAACCAATAGTATTATTTAGTGTACAATATGTAGGAACTTATTTAGGTGATTGAAAGATATCCTTGAATCATCTAGTTTATGGTTCAACTTTTTGCCTTTACTATTTTTGGATAAACCACACTATGATATGGTGCCATTAGGATGTTATTACATTTAATTCTTACCATCATAATTATACTTATTACTAGAACTGACAAAATTCTTACACTTCATGTCACTAATGACTGAATGCTTAGAACTAATTATGATATATGGTATTTCATATCATGAAAATCTATCACAACATTTCAAGGATTTAATTCATAGACTATATGTCAATGGTAAATATATGGTTGACCACATGTAAAACATCAAACACCTCTAATGGTGAGATGTCAAAAAGGATTAAATCTTTAAAAAATTTGAATTTGTATACTAAGTGACACTGTTAGGTTATCCATTTCTCAAGGTTCACACTAGTGTATGGTTATAGATGATGTATCAATTTCCAGATTGATTTTTAAAAATATGCTTAAGGATAAAAAATATCTTTTGACTTCCATTGGAAATGATGAAGTGTATTGGCTCACCATTGATATACATTTGTTAATGAAACAATATTTATAAAATTTCTTATTGGAGGAGGTAAATATATTTTAGTATTGAACATATCATTGGGTTCATAATATATTATCTACTTACCTTTTTATAGTTTTAGATAAAATTTACCCACTTCTCTAGATGTGCATGTAGAGAGTTCACAGTTTAACAGTCTTCATTGGATTAAATACTAAAATTATGAATTAAGCACCACTTTCAAATCTTGGACTACTTGTTCTAATAATTTAAAATTTATTTTCCACACATTGATATGATGAGTCAATCAATATAAATACAAATATAAGGCCTTAAATTTAATTATTCAAATCATAAAATGTCCTTATATGAAAAGCAATTGATTGGTTTTAAGAGATCACAGAGCTTGGTGATCCTCATTTTTAATACCCATTTTTGGTGCTATGGTGGTTTTAGTTGTTTGTCTTTTCCTGGTAGATATTCAATTGTGAATTTAATCATTTCTAATAGGCCCATATTTTTTCATAGGTGCTAAATATTTATGTTCCAAATTTAACTCCACATCATTTTGATCACTATGTCTTATATTTTATGCTAGCACTCAACTCTCCATTTGTAACTCCTAACATTATTAAACCCAGACAAAATACCACCATCAATGTATTAGATGAAGTGATTAAGGATGATGAGAGATGAGGAAGAATCGAGTAGAGATGATGTTGGACTCAATATGGATGATTATGAATGATGAGGGTTAATGAGGTGGTGATTAAGGAGGATAAATGAGCGAATAGGTATGGTGAGGGTAAATGAGGGAGTGATTAGGGGTGATGAGAGAAAAGAAAGGAGTAATTAGAGATGATGTGGTATCATGAATCAATGGTTAGGGATGATAAGGGATGTTGAGGGTCAATGAGGGAGTGATTAGGGATAATGAGTTAGAGATTATAAATGATAAGGAATGGTGAGGGTCAATAATAAAGTGATTATGGATAGTGAGGGATGAGGAGGGAGTGATTAGGGATGATGAAGCGATGAGTAAGGATGATGAGAGAGTGATCATGGATGATGAGGTATAATGAGAGCCATTGAGGGAGTGATTAGTGATGATGAGGGAGTGAATAAATATAATGAGGGATGGTGAGGGTCAATCAAAGAGTGATGAGGGATGAGAAGTGAGTGATTAGGGATGATGAGTGATAGTGAGGGTCAATTAAGGAATAACTAGGGATAATGAGGGAGTGATAAGAGATGACTAGGGATAGTAAAGATCAATGTAAGAGTGATTAGGGATAATGT
The DNA here is from genome assembly GCA_037957365.1 of Torreya grandis. NCBI lineage: Eukaryota > Viridiplantae > Streptophyta > Pinopsida > Cupressales > Taxaceae > Torreya > Torreya grandis. The sequence goes on along the minus strand of JARHVA010006560.1, from coordinate 537,860 downwards.
ATAATGATGAAAGAGTGATTAGAGGTGTTGAGGCATGAGTAGCAAGTAATTATGGATGAGGGAGGGATGATAAATAAGTGACATTAACACAAAGTGGTCATTTCATGTGTGTAGGTCATCAATTTGACGTATGCTACCTAAATCACACCACTTTGATTAAATTTCAAAGTGAGTGGTTTTTAAACTTCAATTTTGACAAACCTATGACTCCTAAAAATGTTAGGAATCAATTTGAAAGGCACAAAAATGTAACAAATGAGTACATGTTTACTAGAAATTGACATCAATTGAAAAATTTATGCCCTAAAATCCTTAGGTTCAATAATTTGACCCTGAAAATGCCTAAGTACTGAGTAGATAGAATTTTGAAAACCCATTTTCTACATTGTAAGGTGTGTAGCTATGAGACCAACTCTATTAGGTGTAGATTTACCCTAATTTCTTGTAGTTACTTCTCACCAAGATTGGATTCATGTGCATGTGCACAAGTTTTTATGTTCAAAACAATAGGAACATGACTGTATTTTTTCTTTTATAATAATGTGATCATGTTATATATTAAGCAAGGCTCACTCTATATACATGTTCACATGATTTAATGTGAAAAACAATAAGAACATGATCGCATTATTGTTTTTACAATAGTATAATCACATTATGTGTTAACACAATTGCATTATGGATCAATAATTATCGAGCTATAATTTAAATAATGTGATGGTGTTATGTGAATAATGTGACTGTGTTATTAAATAACATGATTTTGTTATGGAAAATGACCATGGAATTGTCCCTCAACTGCATGCACTTACCCTATAACTAATTACTCCTATAATTCTACAATAATTATGTATAAAATATAAATTATATCTTGCTCCAACATTTCATGTCCTATACGATTCAATACACTCGTATACGTATAGAGCTCTCAAATTTAAATAAAGACCTTATTGGCATAAAAACCAAAATATAATAGATGAGAAATAATGACAAATAAGGGACAAAATGTATGATAGATCTAAAATAATGGTCTCAGGAGCCCATCCTATAAACATACACTAGATGGATATGTGAAAAAACCTATAAACCACATAGAAAATAAGGGAGGAGAGAGAAAGAGGATAAAGACAAAAATCCATAAAAAGGATGGGAAGACTACCAAAAGAGACTAAAATGAAATAAATTTCAAATATCTAGATATTGTCTTGAATCGTTGTAGCTGCCATAAGATAAAAACTCATAATACATGCAATATATAAATATAATAAAATTTAAAAAAAAAATTATTCCTAGTAGCGTTATCACCTCTTTAGACTAATCGATTTGATTTTAATTCTTAAATGTAATAATAGTAACTCTCTTCCACAGCGTACCTTATCCATTAGCCTTATATACTTTTTTGTAGATAAGAAAGACATTAGGGTTCAGACTGGAGAGTATATTACTTATATAAAATGTATTATTTAAATCAAATTTATAGAGAAAGTATCCCTGAAATAAGACTTTACTATTATTAGCAAAACTCAATTAAGTAAATATTTAATTGATAACTTTCTATATTAAATAGTAAATAGCTAAATGTGAATCGATTAATGATTATCCATGGAATATATTAAATTGAAAGTTACAAATGCATATTAAAATTATAAAAATCACATGAGTAATTAAATATACTCACACTAACCAATGATTTACAAGTGCCCTGGAATATTATAACTCTATCACTAATAACCATCCCATAAAAAAAGGTAGGTTTCTACACTTGTAATATTATTATGTCCCCATGGTTAATATTTTGACTGTTCTACTCCATTAACTTTCCTCATAATGAGATCATATTTAAAAAGATAGTTTTTTTCCTATCATTATATTTGTAAATTGAAAGTGGTTTTCGCATCAACATGAAATACATAACTCAGATTTAATTAGGATTAATAAATCTAAATATTAACTTAAATTTAATTGTAATAAATAATATGTTTTAAATATACTAAATGACAAAATAAGTTCAAGAGGAATATTTTATTTTATTATAGAATTGGAAATAATTGTAAAAATCAGATATCAAACACATTTTCAAATAACAAGGCAAAAATGTCCAGTAAATTTATACAACTCTAAAATTGAATTAGTATATTATTTTATAAGAGTAGGTTCATTTCTTGAAGAGTTGGGTCATTTATTGAAGAGAAGGGTAGTTTTTTGGAAAGAGTAGTTAAAAAGACCTAAATTGATGACCTTGTTTGTCTAATTAAATCTATGATATCAATATCTATTTTTCATAAAATTTATGTTGATACTTGAAAAACTGATTTCCTCCATCAAATCACTAAAAAAACATCACAAACCAAAAATATAGGGGATTTATTTGGGACCTTGTGTTATCCCTCAATTATAATCAATCCTCTAGGATGGATGTATTTAGGGCCTTGTGTTATCCTTGAATTATAATCATTAAATGAGTCTTATCAAGCAGTCTAGTGAATGCATGGCCTACTTATATATGACATTTTATGCAAGAATGAATGTATGGAAAGGAAAGGCATATGTTTTTTAATTTTATTGAATTATTTAGAAAATTATTGAATTTTCTACTCTTACACTTCCATAACTGATCTATATAAAATATAAATAATCTGTTGCCCCATCATTTTATGTGATATATGCACTAATGCACTTTTGTGTTTACATATCAATCAAATTTAAATGTGGCTATTATTTCAGAAAATGAGAAAAAAGGAAATATTTAAAAAATAGGAACTTAAGGATAGGCCCTTAAAACCCTTATTTTAGATCTCATGTGCCTTAATTTAATGGTAGGCCCTTGAAACCCATAAAAAAACAATAAGAGGAAATAGATAAAAGAGGCCCTTATGTTGTGGTTGTAGTTAAGGTGAAGCAGGAAAATCATAAGCCATTAACACTTTCTAAATCAAACCCCTATTTTTCAATTGAAGGAGAAAAAATTTGGACTCTTCTAGGAAAAAAACAATATTTATCATATTTTGGGATGATCTGCCAGTTTTCCAACTTTTGACCTTTTCTTGTAGATTTGAGTGGCTGGGTGAAGGAAAATTGGTTATTGTTAATGGAATGTAACTTGCAAGTTTTTTACTATGCTAAAGGATAGTTTATTTTTATCTTTGATTTAGAAGATGATATGATTTTTATGTTTTATAAACCTTTTTGGTCTTGTAATAGAAGTGTTCTTGCCTAAAAACCATGGTTTTCATCATTTGATGCTCATTCAAAGGCCTTTGATGTCAGACTGATTTGGGTAATGTTCGCATTTTTATCCTTACTATTTTGAAATCCTTGCTATTTTAAATCTATAGGTGATTATTTGTGTAAATTATTATACATGGATCCCAAATCCATTAACCATAGTACCATTGCTCAAATTTTAGTTAATCAATATGTTTCTAAATATCTTTTAGAGTCCATTGATTTGAAGGTTCAAGATCGAACTTGGAAGCAATCTATGGATTATAAGATATTGTATTTTCATTGTATAAATTGATTTTAAATATCTCATCTTACTTCTTCATGTAATATTTATAATCATAGTACTAGGATATCCTAGTGTAAGGATATTATCCCTAAGCATTTTATTGTTTCAAAAGGTACTTAGACCTCTGATTAAGGGTGTGATTTAGATAAACTAGATGAAGATATAGTTTTGGCCTAAAATGAAGTTGAAAAATCACTAAAATTTTTTCCCCCTTAGGGAAGGAAAACAAATATCACATAAATGGAGGAAAGTATTCAAAAAGTGATTCATTAGTGCAATTACCATTGAATAGATTAAAAGATTCACTAAAATTTCCATTCCTGTCCTTATTAATGATGGATGGTAAAAGAGGATTTTTGGTAACAAAAAAATTCATTGAAAGAAAGATTTATCATCTCTTAACATGTCCCTTAGATCAAAAAAGGAAAATGGTTTTGAACTATCCTAGTTTCATCATTATGTTTCATAACTACTAAAGTTTTACCATCTTGTTGATGTTGTTTTAGTGCTGGTTTATCATATTCTATTGTTTTAGAGTTGGTTTATGACAGGTTATTTATTGTAAGCATTTGTGTTCCTTTTGGTTTTGAATATTGTGTCTATATTTTCTTGTAATGGGTAGGGTCCCTTCTAAAACCCACTTTTACCATTAATAAAAAACTTTTAAATTAAAAAGTTCTATAAAAATTTATTTTCATGATATGTGTATGATATTATGTGTGCCTATGGTATCCCATATGTTTGAAATATGGGCCAATCCTTACAAACACAAATTAAATAACATGTAATGGATATTCGATGAGGCAGGGTCAGATAATGAACACCTAATGATTATATAAAAGAATAAGAGTTTTAATTTGTGGTTTATAGTTTTTTGGTAATTTTAAAATGGTTTGTATATCCATAAAAATAAGGCAAAAACTCCATTCTTATGTATTTTTATTAGAGTATTTATTATGTTTTTTTAATTCCATGTAGTTTAGTTGTAACTAAGGTGAGAACACACATTTGAGATAGTAAACTACATAGTGTTTGCGCAAGGTGTTACTCCAAGGAACTATATAATAATAAACATTCAAACAAAAAATACATTAATAAACATGTGTGTGTATATTTTCAATGGTGACTATTAAAAAATAAAAAATAAAACTATAATCTTTTAGATCTTAGAGACTAGTTTTTTCATATAAGTATAGACATTTATTTTTAATAGAGGTTGTTATTAGTTATATAAATGCATTATTATAGGGTAGTTATGTGTTTCTTTATTCTCTCTCTCTCTCTCTCTCTCTCTCTCTCTCTCTCTCTCTCTCTCTCTCTCTCTCTCTCTCTCTCTCTCTCTCTCTCTCTCTCTCTCTCTCTCTCTCTCTCCCTCTTATTTATTTTTGGTAAATATTGGGATTTTACCCATAGTTATATAGCATATCATTATGTGTTGATCACTTGAGACCTTTATTTTGGATCTCATGCACCTTATGTCCATAAATTTTTTACTTTTATTATTTTTGTATGTATTTTTGTATGCAAATAACCTATTTGAATTTAAGAAGTATATATATACACATGTGTATTAGTGCATATAAGACAAGGATGATTGATCAACACATGACTTATTTTATATATATATATATATATATATATATATATATAAATTATGGAAGTGTAAGAGTAATTATTGAAAGTATTTAAGGAAAAAATCAATAAAAATATGAAGCATTTATTTCATTTCCACACATTCATTTGAGTGCAAAAATTCATATAGGACTAGGGCATTCATTCACTGGATACTTACTAATATGAATTGAGTTTTGTTTGTTGAATTCCTTCCTAACCTAAGACTATTTAAAATAATATAAGTCTTAATCTATTGTCATAATGTTTTAAAATGAGGTAAACACTATGTGATCTAATTATGTAAAATTCTTAGAGTATTTGATAAATTTTCTAGATTATATGTAGTTTATCTACTACTATAAAAATAAACACATTGGAGATATTGAACAACCTAGTGTTAATGGAAGATTTTAGTGCAAAAAACTATATAGTAATGGAGGTTCAAACTCAAAAGATATTAAGAAGCTTGAAAATGCATGATGGAAATGTTACCAACTGAAAATCAAACAAGATAACTATAAGACTCTTGACCTTAGGGACAAAAATACTTATAATCATAGGTAATTTTTTTTGAGTATGTAGTTATTAGTTACATAATTTTATTATTATAGGGTTCTGTTATGTTTTATCAATTATCAATTCATATTAGGCTATTTTTGTTGTCCCCATATCATTTATCTCATCATTTATCACTTTCCTCTTATTATCTCCTCTATTATTTGATTTTTATCAGTTTCAAGGCCTTAACCTTATGTTAAAACTCAAGGGCCTAAAATTACAAAAAAAACTATAAACCCTAAATTAAAACTCTTATTCTTTTATATAATCATTAGGTGTTGATTATCTGACCCTACCTCATCGAATATATATTTCATGTTCTTTAATTTGTATTTAGAAGGATTGACCAATATTTCTAACATATGGGATACCATAGGCACACACAATCTCATACACATGTCATGAGAATAAAATTTTATAGTAATTTTAAATTTTAAATGTTTTTATTAATGTGAAAAGTGGGATTTGGAAGGGACCCTACCCCTTACAAGAAAATACAAACATGGTCTTCAAAACTAGAAGGACCGCAAATGCCTGTAAAAAATAACAAGTCATAAACCAACTCTACAACAATAAAAGAAGATAAACCAACACTAAAACAACATCAAAAAGATATAAAAATTTTAGTATCTATGAAAAATAATGATGAAACTAGAATACTTTAAAACTATTTTCTTTTGGTGATCTAAGGGATTTTTTAAGAGATGATAAATCTTTTTTCTATGACTTATTTTGTTACCAAAAATTGTCCATTCCCCTCCATCATCATGAAGGATAGGAATGAAAATTTATAGTGAAGCTTCTACTTTATTTAATGGTAAATGTGCTAATGAATCACTTTTTGAATCTGCACCTCCATTTGGGTGATCTCTATTTTCCTTCCGTAAGGGGAAATTTTTTTAGTGCTTATTCAACTTCATTTTGGGTCAAAATTGTATCTTCATCTGCTTTATTTGAATCACACCCTGAATCAGTGGTCTAACTATCTTTTAGAAAAATAAAATTATCATGAAGAACATCCTTCCACTACAATATCCTAGTAGTATGATTAGAAATATTACATGAAAAAGTAAGATGACCTATCTGAAAGAAATTTCTACAATGGAAATACAAGGTCTCAAAATTGAGAGATTACTTCCAAGTTTGATCTTGAACCTTCAAATGAATGGACTCAAGAATATATTTATACATATATAGATTAACTAAAATCCAAGCAATGGTACAATGGTGAAAGGACTTGGGATCCGTATATAATAATTTACACAAAGAGTCACCTATATCTTTGAAATAGAAAGGATTCCAAAATTATAAGGTTAAAAAGGTTCACATTACCCAATTTGGTCTAACATCAAAGGCCTTAGAATGAGGATGAAATGATGAAAACCATGGTTTGAAGGTAGGAACACTTTTATTTCAAGGCAAAAAAGGTTGTTGAAATACATAAGTCATATCATCTTCTAAATCAAAGATAAAAATAAACTGTCCTTTAGCATAGGAAAAAATCTATAGGTTACCTTCCATTAGTAGTAGCCAGTTCTCCTTCCTCCAAGCATTCAAATCTTTGAGAGAAGATCACATGTTGGAAAACTGGTAGATCATCCGAAAATATGATGAATCTTGTTATCTTCCTAGAAGACTCTAATGTTTTTCTCCTTAAAAGGAAATAGGTGGGTTAAATTTACAAGATTTTAATGTCTTATAATGTACCTACTTCAGTTTAGTTACAACCATAACATAAGAGGGATGCTTGTTCCTTATGTTCCAGTTTAAAACCCTAGCAGGGGATAACAAATCTGCTGAGAGGGATGGAATACCTCTTGAAATATTAACCCCTACCACCAAATAAATATTATCCCCTATTTTTTTAGTGAAATGTGTCTCTCTAACCCCTAAAATGGCCTCATTTTTATCCTCCAAATTCACCTTTGCACTAGTGCCAGTCACTTCAGAAATGATAGAGACCAAAATCATTATCACCTTGGATTTCCTTCCCAAAGTCACTTTTTTATACTTAGGGTTAATCACTTCATTAATTTTAAATGTTATTTAAGAGGTTTAAATAGTTTGAATAAAAACATGATGCTTATTTTAATAAAATATTGCTTAATTTTTTTTCTTGTATTAAAGTCAAGGTGGAAATGTTATTTTTTTACAAATTTTATTCTTTAGTCATGGACTTGTTTTCTCACTCTTTAATTTAAAAACTTTTTTGATTTGTCAATTGTGATAATCATTAGTTTTTATAATTTTACTAAGATATTTTTAATTTATTAGATTCAAGTGGATAATGATCCTAAAATCTTTGGTATGTAACATACTTATATATCTAGCTTTTGTGATGGTTTATGGATGTGAGTCTTTTTTCTTGAAAATTTTCTAGAAAGAGGCATCCAATTTTCTCAAAAATTTAAAAAATAATAAGGAAAGGTAGAAACAAATTGAATTTACAAAGATTATCCACTCAAGTTTTGAACAGGTCTATACCATTCATCCAATTTCCATTGAAATATTGTTTTTGTATGGATAACAAATTAATTTTTTGGTTTCTTTCTTGTATGAAAATAAAATAAAAAATTACTCTTTAGATTAAAAAAAATAAGATAAACAAGTGTCATATTATGACAACATTACCTGCCATAGTGGAGGTATGAAACTATTACTTAGAGATATGGTAGGAGTGCAACTTTCAGTAGCTGTTGTGTTGCTATGTTTTCCTTATTTTTTGAAAATTTTTGATATAAAGAAAGTGCACATTTGTAAAATAGATGGTATTTTTTAGGTTAATATTTTTTGGCTATTTTTTAATTGATTCTTTAATTTAAATTTATTTTAAAGTATTAGTTTGATATATACAATGAAAATGAGTAGCTATCTAGATATACATATTTAAAATCCACAAAAAACTCTCTATTGTTAAAGAAGCCTGACAACTTTCTATTGGCCGTGATAGGGATATGTAGACATATATAAAAATCATGCACTATTCATCCAAAACCTATAACATGTGAACTGGTAATGGTTTATTGGAGGCAAGGCAGGTGATTCGATTAAAAACTTAACATTAATGGGATAAAATACATAAGAAAACCTAGACATTTAAAATATCCATACATGTCGTAATTAACAAGATTATTTATTTTGTTGGCTAAGCCATCACAAAGAAAATAAATAAAATAGTTCCCTTCCATTTGGCCATATGTCACATGGACTATTCCATATTTATTGGCAACTAGAAGGATAATAAAATATTAATATCTTGCATGGACCTTTGAGCATAGTTTTATAATTTGGTACACAAATTTATGTGATTGGCTAAGAATAAGCATCAAGTCAAATTAGTTACCTAAGGCCTTTATAATATTACCTTAAATGATAGGTATCAATAGCTTCACACTAGAAAAATATTTCCCCTTCATTACAAAAAATTGAGTGTATTATGCTATGGTTTTATGGAATAGGATTGTTAAAAAAATTCAATGAGAGTCGTTTAAAAATTTTCTAAATTTTCTATTCTTTTTTATTTGTACTTTTGGGAGTGAACAAATGTATTTTAGGAGTTGCAACCTACTTCTATGTTTTAATGTTAATGCTATTTGGTGATGTATTTTGTTCAATCATATGATTTTTTTTTGTTTTATTTTTTAATTGAAAAGTGTTTATATTAAATCATTAAAATGTATATCTAATCATACAAAAAGGGGTAGATATGTCACACCCACATACCAAATCATTCTTAACATCCATGAGAAGATTAAAAATAAAGGTAATAAATGTTGCCAACGAAAAAAGGGAAAATAAATAATTAAGCCATCTCTGCAAACATAGAGGAGGGAGGAGGTGGAGGTGGGGGGCCTCTCAAAGTTTCCTCCCCACCTCACATGAGCAGGTAGATCCTCTGAGTCATGAAAGGGCTCAAGCACTAATATTGTCTTCAATTTCATTCCTATCTTCTCCAATAGAATTTCATGTGGAAATGGCCAAATCCAACCTTGGAAACCTATCTTGCAGGGAAAGTGAAGTAACCCACCCATCAAGTTGGTCTCTAATAGGAGGATCCCCCTTACCACTTGTTTTTGATTGAGTATGAGGCTCTCAACCATCCAGATGACCATGAATATTCAATATGTCACTATGCTATAAGCTTGTCCTTGGTGGAAACCTTTTGGGACCATGCTAGGATAAAGAGCACCCTATCTATCCTTTGGAATACTACCTCTTCAAGCTATGAATAGACATCAAAATTGGACCATGAAAAGAAGCAAATGATGGAGGCACCTGACTAACAACATAAGGGGCACTCACCCAATACTCCATTAGTGACTAAAGATGGGATAACTCCCTCTAGACAAATTGGAGATAACATTAACTTTATTAGCAATAGAGAAACTCATGTCTAAATGATACTTGTTAAAGATAACATTATTTTTGTCTTTCCATATACAAAAAAGAGTATCATCATGAATAATAAGCTAAAAATTGTTGTATTTTATAGGCAAAAGGGTTGAGTCCCCTAGGAGAGTAATTTTCAAGGTGAAAGGTTCTAGGCAAAAGGGTTAGAACAATGAATGAATCCACTTCCAAGTAGACTAGGCATAAGGGAAAAACCAAAACACATGCTTAACTGACTTATGTTTCCCATGGGTTGGGCACAAGGGATTAGCAACCCCAAGGTGTTGGATCTACTCTCCTAGTGGTATTGCATCGTATAAAAAACACCAAAGAAATTGAGCTTTTTTAGTTAAATGGGCATAATCCATAGCTTGGCAAATCTTCTATCCCACATAGAGTGGTGAGACTTGATATTATAGACCTTGTTCATCTTTTCTAAGGGAATCTTGTTAGGAGATATAATTTGATACCCCAAGCTAGGCTAGTTTCTAAAAAGGGTGGCCATAGGCTAATTCCAATCCCTCTACCATGGAGCTCTACTAGAAATGCTAATTTTGTGAAGTAAATAGTCTAAAATGGCTTCTTGAATTTCTTGGATGGATTCAAAATCACTATTGAGAAAATTAGAGATAAATTTGATACCCCAAGCTAGAAGTCTAGTTTCTAAAAAGGGTGGCCATAGGCTAATTCCAATCCCTCTACCATGGAGCTCTACTAGAAATGCTATTTTTGTGAAGTAAATAGTCTAAAATGGCTTCTTGAATTTCTTGGTTGGATTTAACATCACTGTTGAGCAAATTAGAGATAGAATTTGATACCCCAAGCTAGAAGTCTAGTTTCTAAAAAGGGTGGCCATAGGCTGATTCCAATCCCTCTACCATGGAGCTCTACTAGAATTGCTAATTTTGTGAAGTAAATAGTCTAAAATGGCTTCTTAAATTTCTTAGATGGATTTAACATCACTATTGAGAAAATTAAGTTTTATTTTAAGTTGGTCTTAGGGAATCCAATCCCCAATGTGATGATAGAACAAGTCCCAAAGGTTTTTATCCCCCACCCGAAGAGCCAAAGGTTCTTAATCTAAGGAACCTAAGTAAAAGGGACATTATTAAAATTAATCAAAGGAGAACTATAAAGAGATTATGAATTGATGGAAAGCCCTATCTTGAGCTCCTCCCCTTTCCAAACTAGTGAGGGTTTGAGCAGTTCCCAAGCTTTCTAGATGCTTTTGACAACAAAAGTGCCCTAAATTTTCACATTAACGTGCATAAGAAGAATCCTCTACAAGTTTATCCCTTTCTAATATTTCTTCCCAAGAGGAACACCTTCAGTAATAGAATACTTTAAAAGTACTTTCTAGGCTTCATTTCCCTTGAGGTAATGAATAACCGACTTGGTAGTGAGAGAAAACCTTTGAATCCTAACATCAATGAGACCAAGCGCCCCAGCTTATTGAGGTCTACAACATAAATCCCAAGCCACCTAATGAAAACAATTATTCCCATCAGCATTGGCCCATAAGAAGTCTTGAAGAAGTTTTTCTAGTCTACCATACGCTATTTTAGACAAAGCCCAACACATAGAATAGTAAACATGGGTAGCTGCTAGGACCTTAAAATAGATTTGAAACTTACCAACCATGGACAATGGTTTAGTAACCCAATAGTTAATATTATTTTCCACCCTTTGAATGACATAAGTTGAAAGCTTAGCTAGGGAAGATTGAAAGGCAAATAGAATGCCCAAAAATATGAATTTCTCACCATGGGAAATTCAACTCTAATAGTAATCAATAGGCCAACTCAGTCTAGGGGATATCAAGTATCTGTAGCACCTAGTTTTATTCCATTGAATGGAGGAACCTGAAGCTAGTCAAAAGGTGTTCAGGAAAAGTAAAGCATTTCTCACTAAGGCTTCTTCCTCCAGAAGTGTAAAAAAGGAATCATCCACAAAATTTTCATTAACCAACTATTGTGAGGTATTGGGCAAGGTGATCCATTTGATTAAATACCTAGAGGTAATGTCTACCAAAATCTAGTTGAATCCTTCTACCGCAATAACATAAATATTTGGAGCAAGTAGACATCCCTATCTCATAGATAATTAAAGCTCAAAATAGTGATAATCAGTCCCATTAATGATGAGGAAAGATTCAACATCTTTGAATAGAATTCAAACATAGTGAGAAAAATGGGGCCCAAAGCCAATATCCTGGAGCATAGTAAGAATAAAAGGTCATTCAATTTTGTCATAGGATTCTCAAAGTTAATCTTGATCAATAAATATTTTTGGTTAGAAGCCCGAGCCCACTTTATGCCTTCCCAAATTAAAATAATGTTATCCAGGATGAAGCATTTCTTGATAAACAATATTTGCTCAATTATAATGATCAAGAGAAGAAGATATCTCAACTTAAGAGCAAGTTCCTTAGCAATGATCTTGTAGGAGACATTCAATAGAGTGATTGACCTCAAACTAGTGATAAGCTTAGGATCTCCTTCTTTGGGTTAAATTTAATATTCTCTTTGTTGATAGTGGTTCCAAACAACCCCCTCTTCATGGATTCTAGATAGACTTTGTGCAGATCTGGGCCAATAATATCCCAAAAGGTTTGGTAGAAATCACATGGAAAACCATCCACTCTTTGGGATTTATTATAAGCCATGGAAAAGGTAGATTCATTTAGATAATTTATGTCATGAAGGAAGTCACAAGCCACTTGTTGAGCCTCAGATAGTTTGTACGATGTGGGTAGCAGACATTTAAGCAAATCTTCTTCCGTAGTAGGAGAATTAGGTTGTGATGTAAACACATTATTATAGTGTTAAATAAGAGTTGATAAGACTTAAAGGATCTTGCTAAAATTTGTTAGCCCTACTTTTATGTTTTTAATTTTATTTGAGGTTTTTCTAGCATTTAAAAATGTGAACAATTCTTTTGAAACTTTATCACTAACCTTCAGCCAATGGATCCAATCTCTAATCTGCACCTCTCTTACTAGGTAATTCTCATCAAACTTAAGCTTGTGGTTCCACATGGTAAATTTAACCTGTAGAGAAATACTGAAAGGGTTATATATCCCTAGAGGCTACCACATACTCTTGGTATGAAGCTTCATGTTCTTATTTGTGGAAGAAGACAACTTACTTCCTACATGATTTGAGGAAAGTGTTGGTGTGATTAATAACATCCTCCCACCACTCAATCCATTCTAGTTCACCAAGAGGACAAGTAGATAAATTTTAGATTCTAAGAATATACTCTCTTATTCTTTGGTGAGAGAGATGTGCCATGTTCAAATAGAATTGAGAAGAATGAGACTTAGCAAGCATAGAATTTCTAGTCACCTAGAAAGAAATAGGCTAGTGGTCTAATAAAATCATGGACTCACAGATTACCACCAATAGGCCTACTCTCTTGGGAATATGGAGAAATTTATTATCCACTATGAGAACTCGATCTAACCTAATAAGCACTTGATCATCCCCTTGCTATAAATTGGACCAAGAGAACTAGGTATAGTTTGCTAATTTCTAACCATGGTTATGATCATATAAGCCAAGCATATTCCTCATGTAAAACTAGGCTTCTTTCTCACTTTTACACAAACACATGGGAGAGTGCTAGACTTGTCCTCTAAGGATTATACCATGTTAAAATCACTATAGAGTACCTAATAAACATTAGTTATGGAATTAGCAAGGCACTAATAAATCGTCGATCTATCAATAGCATCATTAGAGGTATAGATGTTAGCCTACCCCATGATGTGGTTATCAAGGTCAATAAGGACTTAGAGTACCCTTTACAAGGCATAAATATCCCAAGAAATGACATTTGAGTCCAACTCTATATAAATAATAGTGGTCATATTGCCTCTACCATTCTCATGAGAAGTGATAAAAGGTGTAGCTATGGGTTAGATGGTACGAAGAGCAAAAAACAACAAAAAGCTAGAAACTTTTACCTCATTCAGTCAAAGCACATTCATCTTCTCAAAATGTTGATAATTATCCCATACAAGATATTTCCTACTAGGTTTAGTAAGTCCATGAACATTCCATGAGTAAAAAACATTTAACAATCATCAAGGTACATGTCATTGCCTCCATCAATTAAGGGTCTAAAATAGTTCATAAAAGACTATGAAGTATGGGATACATCCCCTATAAAGAAGGTAAAACACTCACCTAGATTATATTCCTCTTGGCCAATAGGCAATGCAGTACAAGATCTCATGAGCAAGGCTTTCCTTTTGACCACAATGGTCCTATTCTCATTGACTAACACATAATTTGAAGGGTTGTTAATAGAGGCATGCTATGCAAATGAATAATGGTTGTTTTGGGTGTCCCCTTTATATGAGGGAAGAAGTGAAATTATGACCTAAAGGGTTTTGATGATAGAAGAAAGTTATTTCTCAGTAGTGGCTAGTGGGGGTTTCTCAAAAGGAAAATGGTTGGTAGGCTACAAGGTAGCAGTCATGGTAGAATTTACCACTGAGAGATTTAAAATACTCATTGGTTTGAAAATGGTCATTTGTACCTTGGTAATATTCTTTCTATTACTCTGAGCATTTTTGTTGGTGACCACCATCTAGCCATTAGTCGAAGGATTTGAAGACCTGGGATGAGAGGCTAGCTAAGTCGAAGGCACTTTATCAATGAAGTCTAGAGGGGGGACTATAAGATGACATTCTTGAATCATATGATCAGGGGACAGACACCAAAATCAAGTATTGAGTAAGTTAATGTAATGAACCTTCTAGGTGAATCTATTAAGCCCTATTTGAATCTCAATGGAGTCCTTGAGGTCCTTCGCTAGGTCAACCTCCACACAGATTCTCTTTTGTGGCCATGTTGATAAAAAAACATAGGCTATTCATGATAGATAACCTTTCCAAGCATTAGGGATAACTAGTAAATGTAGCTCCATAGGGGAAGGGGAAGACCAGTAAATTTTACCTACACTGACACTTTGAGCTTAGCTTTCTTAAAAACTTGAAAATCAGCCGCTCATTATGAGAAAACAACCAAAGAGTTTCTATTGAACCATGGGCCATGGCTCAAAATTATCTTACAAGATTTTGTTGTTGTGTTTTGACCCAACATTTTTATTGAATAGAGACTCTAAGTTGTATATATTATTTAAATAATTTATTAGCTAACATTTAATATATTATTATTATTATTTTAATAAAATAATCGCACTAAAGTGTTTCAATGGTATAAGTACTTGAGAAACCTCTTTTAATTTAATAGTCTCATAATTTATTAAATTTTTTTACATGAAAAAACGAAAAAAAATATATGTAATTCAATGATCCACATTTTTATCAAATTTTAAAATCCGTAAATAAAGTGTCATGTGGATAAAAAACCTACAAATTTATGTGGAAAGATTTTAATGCCCTATACAAAAATGATTTAATCACACACAAAAATTGTTCAACTCATTTTTTTTATGAAAGATTAATTTTAATCTTATAATTACATTAATGTTTTATAATGCTAGCTTGGGATGCATTGTGATATTTGTGAGAGTGTTGAATTTTAATTCCAACAATAAATTTGATGTCTATTTGACCATCACTCATTTTTTTTAATTTTCTTTTAGGATAAGTTCATAGAAAAAATATTAAAATGTTAATTTTAGAGAAGATTTTTGAGGTTTTGTTCTTGATTTATTTTTAGATTGACACATTAGTGTAATTAGATTGACATGATATAGTATAATTTTTTTTTTGGATAGACATGAGGATTATATTTAGGCCCCCCGAACTCATTAACAACATCCAAGAACCAAATAGATCCAACCGACATCAAACCAAACAAAAAAAGAGAAAAATTACAACTGCAACAGCTTGGCAGCCCCTGGGATCATAAGAAAACTAGATGACCAGAAAATAAATAGACCTAGAAACATTAAAAATACTGACAAAAAAAAAGAGCCAATTCAATATATACCAACACCAGTTTCTTTTTCTGAATCCATAACCTAGATGACTTTTCCATCCCTAGGCTCAACCACCTCTTCCTTAGACAATATTTTAGCTTTCATAGATTTCCTAGAGCCTTCATCACATACTGCTAAAGTTATAGAAAGGATTGCATCTCCAAGAAAAAGGATTCCAAAAACCTCTTCCCATGATTTACGACACTAGAGTGGCTCTATGACTTACCACCTCTGAACCCATTTTACCATTTTTTGGATAGTTTCCACTCTACACTTTCCATGTTGACGCTCCCGTATCTTCACAAACTCAAAATTTTGGTCCTTAAATTGTGCCACAATAAGCATTGAAATAAAATGAAAATATTTAGATCTAAGCTTTGAAACTTTCCTTTGTAATTCCTCTATGAATTTAAATAAAATCATGAAAAGCATCTTTAGTGCCTGAAAAGTTGAAGACGGAACCACACCTAGGTCATCTCTACCTAAGAAAGGAAGATTGGGAAAAGGTGATAGGTCATGGAGAAAATTTTTCTTTATCAGCCGCACCTACACTTTTAGAAACACACAAAATATTGTTATTTGAGTGACCACTTTGACTTTTGAGACCAACTCCATAAGATTGGGTGTAGACATTATAACAATTTATGAATTTACTCGACTAGTTGCACCTTGAATCGTGAACTTGAACCCAAATAAATCCAAGATTGCCTCAAAGAGATCCTCTAATGGGAGCTAGAAGATATGAGATAGGTGAGATCATGAGATTTGGCCATTGAAGGCCATTCATGACCTTACTTCCCCCATTAATATACAAATTCACCAAAGCAATTTTTGTTACATCATCTATTTTATCGACCTGATTCCCCCAGTTTCACCGACACCTATGAGCATTACCTATAACCAACACACTATGATAACTAGCATAAAAGCCTTGAAATGGCATGATGATTTTAAATGTTATTCTTGAAGCCCTCACTTGCCAAAGGTGGCCACCATTTAGATAAATGATGACCAGTTATCCTCATCAATGCCAACTCATGGGAAGCACTCCCCTCCATACGAGGAGGCAACATGCAATAAGAGTTGGACATCTAATGAAAAAGTAGCCTAATCTATCTCACTAGTTTTTGCGTGACAAGAATGGGCCCCACTAAGTTTAGCGAAAGAATTTAGCTCTATTTCACTGACTAATCAAAACACAAAATCCTAAAGAAAATGTTAACCAAACTCAATCAAAGAAATAGATGGGAAATCTTCCCATGCTACTCTCACATTTTCTATTTGACACATCTCCTTTTGGTTGATACTATAATTAGCCAAGAAATCCATGATTGAATTTACCTCTTGAAAATAGTGTCTAAAAACCACCTTGAAGAATAACTCTAGATTTTTCCAAGTGGAAAAAAATATTCTCAAGACGCCAGGCTATTGCCTCTTTCCTTTTCAGCACTAGAATCATAACTTGGGAATCTCCTTCTATCAACAACTTAGGGATACCATATTAGAGAGACATTTTAATACCCAATGCAAGTGCTTGCGCTTTTAGTTTATTACTGATGCCATCCTAAATTTTCCTAGACATAGATTGAATGAAGGAACTAATGTAGTCCCTAATAACACATCTAGCTCCCAATGCTCTAAGGTTACCTTGAGAGGCTCCATCAAAGTTGAGGTTGAACCATCCCTCCAGAGGGGGGATCCAATTCTTCTTGCTTTTTTGATCTTTTCTACCAATTACAATAAACCCATTAACATGGATATTGTATAAAATTTATTAAACAATAATGAAATTATTAATATTTATAATATATAAAAAATCTAAAATCAAAACTTTAAAATTGATATCTCTCAACATTTTAAAGATAAATATATTGAAGATATTTATAATATTTATATTATATCAATTTGATGGAACTAATCTTACATTAAAAAATAAGATCCACATAGTGGCTAGTCCATATCTTTGTGTCAACTAATATATTAACGTTGATCTATGTGTTTTTAAAATCAAAATAATAATATGAAAAGGGAAAAAAATAAAATTAATAGTTAGTGTGACAAAAACCCAGCTTTGGAAAAAGGTTTAGGAGCTAAAACTAGAGATAAATATTGATATAAACAATAAACAAAAAAAAATTAAAATGTTAAATTAAAAATGACAATTAACCTATATAGATTACTAAAATATAATTTTAATTAGATATTATTTGTTAATAGAAATAAACTTATAAAATATGAAAAATAGTTTCTTTTGTTGACAAATATAGATCAATATAATCACAAAGTGATGGCAATATTTAATAAAAGAAGAAACAAGTATAAGTCTAAGATACAAGTCTTTGACTAGTAAGATATGTAGCTAAAAAATATTGATAAAGAAAGATTTATTTAAGTTTAGACCAGATTCACAAAAGCCATTAACATTTTGTAGTAGAAACAAACATGGTATATATATGAGATGTAAGTTCTCCATATGTAGTACTATTAGTAGTTGTTCATCTTATCCATGTAGCCAAGGGTGGTATGTATCATTTGCAAGTCTTAGATGCAAGTCCTTCATAGGCATAATAAGTGTTTATCTGTATATCAAGGGTCAATGAGTAGAAATTAATTAGTAGTGAGTAGCTTGAAAGATAAAAAAATAAAGAATATGTTTAGAAGTGGATTAAATACCTTATTTTTTTTAATAGATCAACATGTTGAATGACTTTTTGTTCATCAAGATTAAATTTTCTTTGTAATTAAAATATAATCAATAAGTAGGTAGTGATTGAGCTATCTGTAAGATAGCCATTGTATAAAAAATTTGTGAATGCAATAAGGATTGTTTTCATTAGCGGCTCTGAAAGACTGCATTATATATAAGTATTTTTGATAGTATCAAGATTATAATTTATTACATGGGACATCCTAGGAATGCCAAAAAATATAATAGTCTAGTGGCTTCTAGGTCCCAAGAGGTCACAACATGGTGATTTCTTAAGAGCCCTGGAACACGAGGGATTTTTGGGTAAGCCAATAGTCCCATAGCTCTGATTCCCGAAGAGAATGACTTGTGCCAACATCCTAGAAGACTAAAAATTCTAATAGTTAAGTGGCCACAAGGTCATGAAAGGTCAGCATGTGGTGATGTGCCAAGAGTTCGGGACCACAAGGGACTTTGGGTAAAACAATAGTCCCATGGCCTTAATGATTAGCATGTGGAAAATTCCATGAGCCTATTATCATGGGGGACTTTGGGTAATACAATATACTTGAGGCCCTAATGCCCTAAGAGGTCACCACATGGTGACAGTGAAAAACCCTAGTCAGTGGAAGGTATGATAAATTCTAATAGTCATGTAGCATAGAGGGCCTGAGAGGTCACCACATGGCCATGTCCTTAGAACCCAAGATCGCAGGAAACATCAATTGAGACAATAGTCCCGATGTCTGAAGGCCATATTGGTCACCATGTGATGACGTCTAGGAGCTCGAGACCATAAGGGACTTTGGGTAAGCCAATAATCTCATGGGCCCAAGACACTACCACATATCACTATACTAGGCACTCGAGGGCATAGAGGGGACAAGGTACTCGGTGAAGCCCTAGAGCTTCGTGGTGATGACACATATGTGGTAGCATCTCAAGTACTCAAGGTCCTAAAGGTCTGCATGCAACGAACTTGATCTCTATTTCTTCATGTTCTTAGGATGTCACCATGTAGCACAATCTTGGGGTTTTAGAGATTATAAGACAAGGCCTTTTATTGTCTTTTAAATACTATGCCATTTGGCACTATCATGACCCTGTACATGTACTATTGATAATAGTCCATAGATGCAGATCCTTTAAAACTTTTGAACTTTATACCTCTGCTATCACTTGTAGTCATTGTAAAAAAAAATCAACATTATCCAAATAAATATGAATGTCTCCTATATTATCTTCGTATTACATCTTATACATCAAATTCATACCACTCTTATGAATTTGTATATGTCTAACATCATCAACTCACAAATTACTATGATCCGTTCTATTTCATTTAATTATCACGATACAACTGCATTGAGTTTTATAAAATTTTCTTAAATAAAACTCAAAAAAATATACTAATATTTATGTCTGAATTGTAAAAAAAAAATTATAATACTATTTTAATATGCATTTCAAACTCTCTAATTAATTGATAGATAAACATGTAATCAAAAAGCGAACCCTATAATCCCCTACTTTAATAAGGACTAATAAGTGCTCAAGCCACTTCCATGGGATCGTATCCTAAACTTTAAATTAAAGGCTTTATGTTGTTAAGAGGGTAAAACCATACGTAATCATTGAGATTAATCGATCATATCATGCAGACAAATCATATCTTAATTCCACCTGCAGATGATATGATCGAGTTCACGCATCCTGGTACCCTGATTTCGATTTAAATTAATGGTATTAATGGGGAGGAAGATGTTGAGACCAATATATTGTTGGCCAACGTGAGGCTCAGATGTATTCTCATAAACACATAAACAAAGCATGCTGTGAATATTTCTAGTTGGAATGATTTAGAAATACAGAAGCATCATAATTGGCGCTGTGAAAATTATTTCAGATTATGGTTTGGTTCCATTCTGCTTGCTGATAATGGGATTCCCTTAAAGTTAACTGCGTGCAACATTGTGGTGAGATGTAGATTTACATCCCTGAATATGTAGATAATTAGGATGAGTACGCAGTTGGCGGACATGATGGGGTGTGAGGTGAGTGAAAGAGAGGATCTGCTAATCCTACAGAATAGGAGTGACGACCACGATCGAGTTACACAACGTTGTCAAGATTTGTTGGAAGCAAAGAGCTATTTGATGGAAGAAAATGCAAACACACTAATTACGTACTAAACTCGGTGAGGAAAAAAATTTCTTAGATCCAGAATCCTCACTAATTAGTCATAGGATATAATGATTATACATTGATCTAGGTAGGTTGGATTGCATCTGAGTTAATGCTATATGATCAATTTAATTATATAGAACAAATATTGAAGAGTTTTAAATGAATTTTTTTTTTTGGCATTCTGCATATAGTTGCTTTGACCTTCTGTTGTTTTTAATGTATCGTTTTGTAGAAAAACTTGATGAATAAGAGGTTTTGAATTCTTTGATAATATTATGTTGCTTCGTCCTAATAATCTATAATTTTAGAGTAGACAAGTTTTACTGTTCCTTTAATATCATATTGTTGAGCGATTGGGTGCCTCAACATGAGATTATGTACCATCCTGTGGCTGATGCCTATGTAACCGATTGTGGGTGGAGCATTTTGATGGAGGGGATGGCTGTAATATTTCCACTGATTGCTTTGCCCATGCAGTTGGACCAAGGATTAAATGGTCGACTGGTTGTGGAATAGAGCATGAGATTTTATATCCTTCACAATGCTCGAAAGGCAGTTAGTAGAGCCCTTTTTAAGGATATTGTAGGAATATCGAAATGCCCTTGTCGACTTAAGATATACTATCTAAGTAACAAGTATGAAATGTGTAGGTATGATGCCCATCCTCGCTAGTGGAAATGTGTAAGTCATAAGCTCGATAAAAATATATGTCGCCAATGTGTAGCAAGTATGATAAGGGTAATGTAATAAGTTTAAAGAAAGATGTAAGCTATATGATTCCTCCAATGGCAATGAGTAATGTATATATCGTTGACTCGCGTGGTGACAAATCTCGATAGTATCTAGAGATGTAAGAATTGAAATATTTTGTCCCCAATGGGCAAAATGCGGCTTATAAGGTCAATAATGTGAGGGACGAATAATGTAAGCTCCATATGCGTAATATGCAAATAATAATAAGATTAGGGATTTTGTCCAAGGGTACGATGCCCCCCGCTAAAGCAAAGTGAGGATAAGTGACATGTTTCAATGTAGCAGTGTGCCTTTTAGAGGGTTAGATGTAGTAATGAAACATATATATTGTAATAGTAGTACGTATGTTATGGGATTAAATTATTGTTGTAGATATTTAATTTTGGTATAAGTTTTTTTTATTTCAATATTTTTGGTATTATTTTATATATATAAGTTGTCGTTTTGAATTAGTGATTTATTGACATTTAATGTTTTCTCCCCTCGTCCTTTGTTTGATCATATGATCATTTTTTTTATGTTGGTCATTTTGTCATGTTTATATTATATTCATGAGCTTGTTTTCTCTCTCCTCTTTTCATTTCTTCATATTTACTATGAACAATGGTCTATTGAACCTATAATAGATGGGATTAGAAGGCTTATTGATCATGTCCCATAGGAATAAATCAATATCAATGGAAAGAGGAGAGAGAAAATAGGCTCATGAACACAACTCAAACATTACAAAATTAACAGACCTGTTGATCGTGTGCTTTTTATTTTTATGCATTGTTCGGCTTGTAAATTAGATATTTTCCATGTTTGTCTCTATTTGTTAATTGTTACCATTTTCTTTGGTCAGAGTTGGTGGGCCAATTGAAATTTGATTCAAACCTTGAGAATATAATATAAATAAATTATCTTTGAGCATTTTAATAACCAAGAAAAGAATACAAAATTATCCAAACAAAGTATCATTGAGGTTACGAAGGCTCCATACATGTTTTCAATCTATTGCAATTCATCCATTTTCAAGTTTAGGCACAATCTATATTGACTTATCTTTCTCTGGGACTCGCACCACATTTTTTATCAAATTGATCTAGAAAATGTATATGTAGTTGCATCTCAAACTTAAAGATAAAAAGGTGCACCTTCTATCGGAGGATTCGCCAAGGTCCGAATAACGAGGATACACGAGTCATGGTTGCACAAGATGAAGCAAGTGAATACCATAAAATGCTAAAGTAAATGAAATCAAACAAGAGACAATTGCATAGACAATTTAGAGAAAAACTAATATTGCATTAACATAAGATGGCCAAAGCGAAGAATACATATAGGAGAGCACGTAAGTAACTCTTCCATAAAAGGTGGTCAAGGCACCCCAAGAATAGACTATAACTCCTCCATGAAAGGTGGTGATAGGGTGCTAAGAATAGAGAAGTAACTCCCATACCTGGAATAGCCAGTCAAAGGAGTTACTTGTGACATTCTTATGACACCTATGACACATCTATGACACACATCTCCGCATAAGCTAGCCTATTCTACAAATGTAGGAAAACTCCATGTAAGCACCAATATATAATATCCCTAATTAAATAACAGGGAAAAATAAAAACCTACACTAATACCCCCCATAAGTGCAGCTTAGGTCGGCAGTGTGAAAATATAAAATGGGTCCTAGCAACTAGGCTTGATGAGGTATCCATGTACAAAAGCAATCTCCCATAAGATAGAGAAAAGGAGAAAACCCATAGGAAAAAAACTCCCCCCCCAAAAGAGAGACATAAATAAATAAGAAGGCTAGAAGGCCCCCCTGAAGATGATGATGCTGCAGATGTAGACCGCACCCCAACAAGAGCTCGTAGATGAATGAACTTGCTCTCAGTGAAAGGTTTGGGGAAGATGTATGCAACCTACTCTGAAGACTGGAAAAAGATTAAGTCAATGACCTGAATATGAATAAGCTCCCCAATGAAATGCATATGAATCTCTATGTGCTTGGTCCATTGGTGCTGAACCAGATTCTTACAAATTTAAATTATATTTTGGTTGTCATAATAAATGATGGTGGGCTTCCTGATAGGAATGCCAAACTCAGAAAGAATCCCCCAAAGCTAAATAGCCTCAATAGCTATATTAATAGCTCTCCTGTACTCTGCCTCTATGGATGATACAAAAATAAGATTTTGCTTCTTGTTAGACCAACTAATAGGACCAAAACCTAGAGAGAAATTGTAACTAGAAGTGGACTTGTGAGTCTATGAATCGCCAACCCAGTCTAAATCTGTATATCCAACCAAGTCAACCTCTATGCCAAATATGTAATGAATCCTGTATCTATGTGAACCTTGTATGTAATGCAACATCCTCTTAGCTGCTTTCCAATGTAGCTCATGAGGTACTTGCATAAATCTGAAGACAAGTCCCACTGTATATGATATGTCAGGCTTAGTGTGAGTCAAGTAGATGAGACTACCAACAAGTTATCGATACTGAGTGGCATCAACTAATGGTGAAGAACAACTAGCCTCAAGCTTGATTGCTAATAACAAAAGAGTCAGACATGGCTTGCAATCAGCCATGTGAAACCAAGCCAATAGGTCAAGAGTATACTTAGGCTGTGCAAGAGAAATCCTTGAATCTGACTCTGAGATCTCGATGCCAAGGAAGTAGTGTAACAAACCCATGTCTGTCATCTCAAATCTATCCTAGAGAGATGCCTTCACCACTATAATAGCCGATTAAGAACTCTCAGTTATTAAAAGGTCATCAACATAAAGAACCAGAATCAAGAGCAAGTCATCCTACCGCAAAAAGTAGACATTAGGATCAGAATGGCACCTAGTGAAACCCATTTTGAGAAGGAAGGAATCCATCTTGGTGTACCATGCCTGAGGGAAATGTTTGAGGCCATAGATAGATTTCCTAAGTTTGCATAATAAGGAATAATCTTGGACAAATCCTGGCAGCTGCTCCATGTAGATCTCCTCTTCTAGCTCTCTATGAAGAAAGACACTCTTCACATCCATCTGGTGCACATCCTAACCCTATGCTACGACAATAGCTAAGGTGAGTTAGATAGAAGTCTTATTTTCAATGGGTGCAAAGGTCTCTGAGTAGTCAATTCTTGCCATATGTGAGAAACTGTTGGTGACCAATCATGCCTTGTACTTATCAACCAGCCCATCTACTACAAACTTGGTCTGATATATCCACCTACATCGAACCATCTTCCTTCCCTTAGGAAGCGAAGTCAAATCCCAAGTGTGATTTGTGATTAAGGAAGAATATTCTTCCTCCATAGCACTATCCCACTCAGGTACCCCCGATGCTTGTCAAAAAGTATGTGGATCTAAAACTAAGGCAAAGAAGGCATGTGGATCTCTCTAAAAATCTCCCCTAGTATGTCTATGATATGTGGGATCTCTTACCCAAGTGCAAACACTCTCAAGTGTCTGTCTGGCCTAAATTGGCCCAGAAGTAGGTGAGTCAGGTGCTAACTCCTCATCCTCTGATTGACTAGAAGTGGATGACTCTGCATCACTATCCTCAATGTCTGAACTTGAAGAAGAAGAAGATGTCTCTAGCTTAGGAACCTATTTTGATTGATCTAAATCTGAGGAATCATCATGAAGAAGTAGATCCGATGAGAGAGAAGAAGTACCTAGTGTTGAGTCTCTAGGACACTCCTGAAAGTGGACACTTCTCTTGATGAACAACTCATGAGTGACTGGATCAAGAAGGTGATACCCCTTAATACCATCTGGATATCCTACAAAGATGCAAGGCTTAGACTGAAGTTCCATAGCTTTGCATTTTTTATTTGATATGTAGGCCATGGCTGGGGATCCAAAAACCCTAAGGTGCTCAACATCAAGTTTCCTTTTATGCCAAGATTCAAAGGGTGTTATCCCTTTCAAAGCTTTGTGAGGAACCCTATTCTGAATGTAGCAAGAAAAATTGATGGATTCAGCCCAGTACTATGATGCTAAGGATTTAGAGTGAATCATACAGCTACCCATCTCTTTCAAGAACTTATTTTTCCATTCTACAACCCCATTCTGTGAAGGACTGTAAGTGACTGTGCACTGCAAATCAATCCCCTTTGTGAAGCAAAACTACTCAAACCTGTTGCTGACATACTCCCCTCTATTATCAGTTTGAAGAACCTTGATGGATTTCTCACTCTGTTTCTCAACAAGAGCCTTTAAATCTAGAAAATTTTCAAACACTTCAGACTTTTGTTTGAGAAAATATATCCAAGTGTACCTAGAGAAATCATCAATGAAAGTGAGGATGTACTTGGTCCTTATGAAAGATGGTCTGGGAAAGGGTCCTGATACATCACTGTAGACTAACTCCAAAGGTTGTGAAGCCCTCCAAGCTTTGCCTTTGTTAAATTTTGCTTTAGGATGCTTCCCAAGGAAGCACCCCTCGCAAAGTCTTTTTCAGAATTGGACACGAGGCAAGCCAATGACCATGTCATTTTTGAAAAGTTGTTCAAGGTAGTGGTAGTTAAGTTGGCCAAACCGCTCATGCCATAATTTGCTAACTCCATCTAAATGAGTCAACAATGTTATTGGAGAAGAATTAGGTGCAAAATCTGAGGTGTATAACCTTGCTTGGTGATCTGCCTTACTTGCTGCCATTGTAGTATCACTATGTAACTCCCTGATAGCCACTAAATTTGGTGAAAACTCAACTCTCATGCCTCGACTAATGTGAGTGATTTGGTACACTGATAAGAGATTGGTTGAAAGAGAAGCAACACTTAGAACATTATTGAATGTTCTGCCTTCCATTTCAATTGACCCTCTCCCTACAATGGAAACTAATGTATCATCACCCAAACTAATTGAAGTCATGCTACAAGGCTCTAAAGATGAATACTCAACTAGGGAAGAGCCCATGTGGTGTGAAGCATCTGAGTAAATGACCCATGAAGATGTAGAAGCTATTGTAGCTACAAGGGCCTTGCCCTTTTCTTTCTCCTTACCCTTGCTTTTTGCCTTAGTAGAATTTGAGTAGATGAATTCTGCTTGATGGACTCAGGAACACCTATGTTGTGCTTCTCTAGAAGATGAGTTAGGTGATCTATTTGTTTCTTCATGCATTTGTGTTCATCATGCCCTATCTTCTTACAATAGGCACACTTAACCTTCTCCTTCTTAGGTCTAGCATTGGAGGAGGAAGACTCAGTGTTATTTTTGACAGGATTGTGGTTTTCTTTCTTCTTCTCCTGGTCCTAGTTCTTTTTCTTCTTCTCTTTTGTTGAAGCCTTATACTTACCATTTTCAGCTATTAAAGCTTGGGGTTGAGTAGACTTCATTGTGCCCATTTGAATTAGCTTATCTTTCTCCCTAGTCAAGTTAGCAATGAATGAATCCAAAGAAGGCATTTTCTATGTAGTGCCAAGGGCACTTTTTGTGGCATGAAAAGTGGAGACAAAGACTGAATAGCTTGGACCTAACATTGCGAGAATAGAAAAGATGAGTTGATCATCTTTCTTCTCTATCCTGAATTCTTTCAATTGAAATCTAAGGGCCTTAAACTTAGTGAAGAAGTCCTGTAGGGTGTCAAAGTTGCTAGGACTTAGACTTATGAGATCATTTTTGAGCTCATGACCTCTCATCTCATCAAGCTTCCCAAATAAGGTTTCAAGGGTGTCCCATATGTCTTTGGGAGTCTTGGAGGTTTATAAATGGAAGAGAAGTTTTGGAGACATAGACAAGCTTAGTAATCCATAGGCTTCATTACTACAGTTGTATCACTTGACCTTTTCAACATTAGTGATGGGTTCTATTTTAGTACCCATGGTGATCCTAGACAACCCTTTGCTTCTAAGAATGATTGACATTTTAACCTTATATTCATGATAGCTGAAAGATGTTAGTGGTTTAATTTGAAAAGAATATAATTTAAGCTAAATTTAGGTGAAGTTGTGTTGATTGCAAGTTTGTGAAAGTATGCAGAAAGGAGAAAGATAATAGAAGTAAACAAAGTGCTGAAAGACAATCACACCCCCCTAAAACATTGAGCCCCCTAAAAATATGTAAGTGCATGGTCAAAATATGTTGGAATCAGTAGAGAATATGTCTTAGAGCAATCAGTGTAAGACTTTAAGCAAACAGGACGTTAGACTCATCCGAAAATGCGTCTTGGGAGACCCAATTTTTAGCATTTTATAAACTAGTGCATTTTTAACAAATAACAAACTTACACTATGAAGAATTGAAATACAAACACTTTTTTAAAAAATGGCACCCAAATCTGAGCTATCATTTGCATGATATTAAAGATTCAATTTCTCGTAAACTAGTGTTTTTACAAAAAAATAGCACTAAAACATTAAAAAAATACCTATTTTGAGAGAGAAAGTGGCCTTCCAACCACTCATTGGACTTGGAATAGAGCGAGAAATCCAAATGAGGTCTTTATAAGGGGGAATTGGTCTCCTGCCAACTCGGGACTTACCCTCCATCTTCAATAGGCGAAAATACAAGTTTTAAAAAAAATCTCAAATATTGCTCAATCAAAGAACCCCCCAAAAAAAATGATTTGGCACTTTATATTAGTGCATTTACAACTGCCATTCGCAAGAAATACTAAGTGGTCTTGATTTCAATGCATTACAAAACCCTCATTAAGAGCATATGCTGAAAATACAACTTTGGCATAATATCTAGAGAAATAGACAACACCACTACAATCTACTCAAAAAATCATGCACTTTAAAATAAAGAATCATCTCGATACGAGGTCTTATGTGAAAGTTATGATTCTCTGAAGTTTCCAAAATGAGAACTATGCAATGTCACGACTGAGAATCTGCTATTTTTGAAAAATCTTAGTATCAAAATCAAGAAACGTTTGCACTATTGCATTGAACATGAAAACATAGCCAAAATCAAAAAATATTTCTTGGGAAAAGGAGTCCATATGAGCAAGAATGGAGCATTTGAAAACTGCCTTCAAAATTGCAACTACCAACGGAGAGGGGTCTTGTTGTAGCTTTCTGAGCACATTTCTGTAAAGTATACAGAATGTATGTAAAAATTGAAAGATACCCAGATGGATTTTTTGGGCTGAAAATAAAACTCAGAAGGCATTTTTCTTGTTGGTGTATAGAAGATGCAGATCTAGTGTAAAACAAACGCTTTTAGCCAGAAAAAATGACCCTAGCAACCAAAAAATGGCATGCAAAGGTAGAATCAACTTCCAAGAGATTGCAAAGATATGTGACAACCTGAAATTCTAATTAAAACATAAATTATGCACGCTGATTGACAGAAACAAGATTATTGGATCTTGTAAAATCCCGCCTACATGTATATGGAGAGACTAAAAAAGCCATGGAAGGAACAAGAGCATGGAGCACTAACAATATCTCCCAGAAATTTTTAAATTTCACAAAAAAAATGCCTTAACAAAGCTCTAAATTTCAATGAAAGCAATAGAAAAATAGACAACCAGTTACTGGGGTGGCTCTAATACCATATTGGAGGATAAACAAGCTCCGAATAATGAGGATGCATGAGTTGTGGTTACACGGGACAAAGCAAGTGAATACCACAAAATTCTAAAGTAAATTAAATCAAACAAGAGACAATTGCATAGATAATTTAGAGAAAAACAAATATTCCATTAACATAAGATGGCCAAAGTGAAGAATACATATAGGAGAGTACGTAAGTAACTCCTCCATAAAAGGTGGTCAAAGCACCCCATGAATAGACTGTAAATCCTCCATGAAAGGTGGTGACAGGGTGCTAAGAATAGAGAAGTAACTCCCATACCCAAAATAACTGATCAAAGGAGTTACTTATGACATTCTTATGACACCTATGACACATCTATGACACACATCTCCACATAAGCTAGCCTATCCCACGAATGTAGAAAAATTCCATCTATGCACAAATATATAATTTCTCTTTATTTTTCCCTATTATTTAATTAGAAAAATTATATATTTGTGCATACATGGAGTTTTCCTACATTCGTGGGATAGGCTAGATTATGTGGAGACGTGTGTCATAGATGTGTCATAGGTGTCATAAGAATGTCATAAGTAACTCTTTTGACCGGCTATTTTGGGTATGTGAGTTATTCTCTATTCTTATCACCCTGTCACCTCCTTTCATGGAGTAGTTACAGTCTATTCTTCAGGTGCCTTGACCACCTTTTGTGAAGGAGTTACTTACGTGCTCTCCTATATGTATTCTTCACTTTGGCCATCTTATATTAATAGATTATTAGCTTTTTTCCAAATTTTCTATGCAATTGTCTCTTGTTTGATTTCATTTACTTTAGCATTTTGTGGTATTCACTTGTTTAGTTCAGTGCAACCACGACTCATGCATCCTCTTTATTCAGACCTTGGTGAATCCTCTGATATGGTATCAGAGCCACCCTGGCAACTGGTTTTTATTTTGCTATTGCTTTCATTGAAACTAGAGCTTTTTTAAGGCATTCTTTTTGTGAAATTTAATTTTTTTTGGGAGATATTGCAAGTTCTCCATGCCCTTGTTTCTTTCATGGCTTGTTTGGTCTCTCCATATACATGCAGATGGGATTTTGCAAGATCTAATAATCATGTTTCTATCAATCAGCTTACATATTTTATGTTTTAATTAGAATTACAAGTTGTCACATGCCTTTGCATGCCACTTTTTGGTTGTTGGGGTCATTTTTTCTGGCTAAAGGTGTCTGTTTTACACTAGATCTACATCTTCTGTACATCATCAAATAAGACACCTTCTAGGTTTTTTTTCACAGCCCAAAAAAACCATCTGGGTATCTTTTAGTTTTTGCATACATTCTTTATATTTTGTATAAATGCGCTCAGAAAGCTACATCAGGAACTCTCTCTATTGACAGTTGCAATTTTGAAGGTAGTTTTCAAATGCTCCGTTCTTGCTCATATGGACTCCTTTTCCCACAAAATATTTTTTTATTTTGGCTATTTTTTCATGCTCTATGCACTAGTGCAGACATTTTTTTATTTTGATTCTAATATTTTTCAGAAATAGTAGATTCTCAGCCGTGACATTGCATAGTTCTCATTTTAGGAACTTCGGAGGATCAAAACTTTCACATAAGACCTCGCATCAAGATGATTCTGTATTTGAAAGTGCAAGATTTTTTGAGTAGATTGTGGTGGTGTTATTTATTTCTCTAGATATTATGCCAAAGTTGTATTTTTAGCATATGCTCTTCATGAGGGTTTTATAATCCATTGAAATCAAGACCACTTAGTATTTCTTGCTAGTGGTAGTTGTAAACACACTAATATAAAGTGCCAAATCATATTTTTTTAGGGGGATTCTTTGATTGAGCAATATTTGGGGGTTTAAATTTAAACTTGTATCTTCACCTATAGAAGACGAAGGGTGAGGTCCGGGTTGGAAGGAGGCCAATTCCCCCTCACAAAAACTTCCTTTGGATTTCTCGCTCTGTGTCGAGTCCAATGAGTGGTTGGAAGACTAATTTTTGTCTCAAAATAGGCATTTTTTAATATTTTAGTGCTATTTTTTACAAAAACACTAGTTTCCAGGAAATTGAATTTTTAATAACTTGCAAATGGTAGCTCAGATTCAGGTGACATTTTAAAAAAAAAGTGTTTGTATTTCAATTATCCACAGTGTAAGCTTGTTATTTATTAAAAATTCACTAGTTTTTAAAGTGCCAAAAATTTGGGTTTTTTGAGACTCATTTTCGACTGGATCGAACGTCCTATTTGCTTGAGTTATTAACTTGACTTGCACAGATTGCTCTAAGATGCATTTTTGGCTGAGTTCTATGTATTTTGAACATGAAATTGCATATTTTGGGGGGGGGTGTGATTACTTTTCAGCACTTGCAATCTTTGCTTTCATTCTCCTTTTTGCATACTTTCACAAACTTGCAATCAACACAACTTCACCTAAATTTAGATTAAAATAGATTTTTTTCAACTTAAACCCCTAACACCATTCAACTATCATGAATGGAAGGTTAAAATGTCAATCATTCTTAGAAGCAAAGGGTTTCATATGATCACCATGGGTACTAAAGTAGAACCCAACACTGATGCTGAAAAGGTCATGTGGTACAACCATAGTGATGAAGCCTATGGATTACTAAGCTTGTTCATGTCTCTAGAACTTCTTTTCCATTTAGAAACCTCCAAGACTCTCAAAGACATATGGGACACCCTAGAAACCTTATTTGGTAAGCTTGATGTGATGAGAGGTCATGAGCTCGAAAATGGACTCATAAGTCTAAGTCCTAGAAACTTTAACACCCTACAGGACTTTTTCACTAAGTTTAAGGCTCTTAGATTGCAATTGCAATAATTTGGGATAGAGAAGAAAGATGATAAACTCATCCTTTCTATTCTCACAAAGTTAGGTCCAAGCTATTCAATCTTTGTCCCCACTTTTCATGCCACAAAAAGTGCCCTTGACACTACATGGAAAATGCCTTCTTTGGATTCATTCATTGCCAACTTGACCACGAAGCAAGATAAGCTAATTCAAATGGGCACGATGAAGTATACTTAACCCCAATCCTTGATAGCTGGAAATGGTAAGGATAAGACTTCAACAAAAGAGAAAAAGAAAAAGAACAAGGACCAGGAGAAGAAGAAAAATAATAATAATCCTGCCAAAAGTAACACTGAGTCTTCCTCTTCCAATGCTAAACCTAAGAAGGAGAAGGTTAAGTGTGCCTATTGTAAAAATATAGGGTATGATGAACACAAATGCATGAAAAAACAAATAGATCACCTAACTCATCTTCTAGAGAAGCACAACATAGGTGTTCTTGAGTCCATCAAGCAGAATTCATCTATCCAAGATTCTACCAAGGCAAAAGGCAAGGGTGAGGAGAAAGAAAAGGGCAAGGCCCTTGTAGCAACTACAACTTCTACAACATCATGGGTCATTGATTCAGGTGCTTCTCACCACATGGGCTCTTCACTAGTTGAGTTTTCATCTTTAGAGCCTTGTAGCATGACTTCAATTAGTTTGGGTGATGACACATTAGTTTCCATTGTAAGGAGAGGGTCAGTTGAAATGGAAGGCAGAACATTCAATAATATTCTAAGTGTTCCTTCTCTTTCAACCATTCTCTTATCAGTGTACCAAATCACTCACATTAGTCGAGGCATGAGAGTTGAGTTTTCATCAGAGTTAGTGGCTATCAGGGAGTTACATAGTGATACTACAATGGCA
>JARHVA010006560.1:417500-500000 GCA_037957365.1 Torreya grandis | reverse complement strand
GTGGTTATGTAACCATCAGTGTCTATAGGGAATGATTATGAAACCACACTTGTAAATTCACAATCACTAGTCTATGTAAAGTGATTGTTTCACTAATGACCAAAACATTGAGAATTGGAATACTTAAAAATGTGTTTTTTTTTATTGGTGACATTTTCATTTGGATATTTGGTAGGGATCCAAGTTGGAAGAGAATAAATATAACATCTATGGAAGGCATAGGACATTAGAAAATTTATTGGCAAGTATTGAAGTTGGATTCACATTATAGTTTATAAGTTTGGGTTCTTGTTCATGTTGTCTCATTGTTTCAGAGTTGTTGTTTGGTTATTCTAATCTAGTCTTCTATGCAATATTTAGATAAATAGTAATGAAAACATTGTCCATGAAGACCATGTTAGATAGTAACATGTATAATTTTTTGATTACATAGTGGAATGGAAGTGAAATTTTCTAACCCAATGATGTTTTGCCCATACCATGTTTATCCAAGTAATATATTTCCTTTCATATTACGCTTTGTCTCAGTTTGGTCTTTATTATCATGTGGAGTGTGTTGTGTATTTCATTTTAACACTTTTTTAACTTAATTACACTAGAACAATCTTTTATCACTGATTTATTGAGCTAGTGGTATAGGGTCCATGTTGGTGAAGGGTAGTGTGAAATACACACATATTTTACTAATCATATTGTTATCAAATTTGTTTAAACATCATTTTTAATCTTTTTGTGTGGTTTTGTATGTTTGTGACTATATTTTAGTATATTCCCATCACTACTAAAATTTGGCAAAAACTCATCCTCACCTAATTATGTCCTCTAACTACATACTCATCATACATATTAGGCACCCCATGCCAGTTAAGATCCACTTATTTTTCATTCCCCCTCACAACCCAATCATGTCCTCCACATAAATACTCACCCCACTTATTTTATAAATTCATGGCCATAATTACACATCTAAAAAAAAGTTACATCCATCTAACCTTATAGACAAACCATTATAAACATGAAAAATGGACCCAAACTATAATCTCAAATAATTTTTATAACCCCAACTAATTTTATGTAATTCTACAGATATCCAACTATAAATATCCACAACATGATTTAATCATATCCTTATGAGAATCCAACTTAGCCTCAAGTTGGCTGAAAATATTTTTCTCTCAACATATTCCTCTTTCTTAATACCATTAGTTCAAAATCAAAAGGATGGTACTATAATAAATATTCCATGGAAGATCTATTGCCAATGGGAGGGTAGTTTGAATCCCTCTATTCAATCATATCATCTAGAGATGTAATTTTGCACACAACTTTAGAATAAATTACTTTTTTTTTTGTAGTAAATATCCAAAAATATACACTAGTGAGACAAACTATATCATCATGAATTTCATCCTCTCTCTCTCTCTCTCTCTCTCTCACTCTCTCTCTCTCTCTCTCTCTCTCTCTCTCCTCTCTCTCTCTCTCTCTCTCTCTCTCTCTCTCTCTCTCTCTCTCTCTCTCTCTCTCTCTCTCATCTCCTCTCTCTCTCTCTCTCTCTCTCTCACACACACACACACACACACACACATACACACACACATCATACTAAAAATATGATTAGGATTGAAAATTTTCTAATAATCCTCCTTGGAAATTATAACCAGGTGTTTGGAAACATTGATAATGGGAAGATAGTCCTGCATAAAGTTTTTATAATTTGCCCAAGGAAGATATCAATATTGAAATGCTCTAGGCTTGAGTGAAAGGCCATAAAAAACAATAAACATCTTTCTGTAGAGGTTTTCAATTTGAAATGGAGTGAAAATCATAGTAGCAATAACCTGCCAAGGTAATGTTTAGTGTCTATTATTCATTAATTTATGAATATTTAAATTTTAAAAGCTGACATTTGGCTATTTTATTATGTGTTGAATAATGTGGAATCACTTAAATTATTTGGGTATAACTTAGTTTTCTAGGTCAGCTCACCTGCAATTTAAAATAAATTTCATACATATAAATATAAATCCCCACTATGTCTAATGCCAATATGATCTTATTCACCATTATATGTAATATATAATTATTTAAGGATATAATTTATCAAGCATATCAATATAGCTACCATCTAGAGGTGCTTGTGTCATTCACTAGCATAGTTTTTACGTATCCATAACATTGTAACTCATCAACCAACATAAATGCCATTTAGATGTGTATTTACCATTCAAAAGTGCAGTTGATGTAGGGACATCTAGTTGTCACATGATATCTCTATTATCAAGTGACACCTATGTTATAGAGAGACAAAAATGTTGTTGAGATAAATGTTTTTGAGTGACAACCAATGTTATAAAGTGACAACATTGTTGTAGAGTAATAACAATACTATCGAGAAATTAACACTATCAAGTGACAAAAACACTATTGAATGAAAACAAACCTATAATTTAAAATTATGATTTTCATGTAATGACATTCCTATCATTTAAAAATATAGGCTTATCACCCAATAAATTCATTATCATCCTTCTTTGAGTTCTTTTCATAGTCACACATCAACATACCTTCTCTAGTATGTTATGTTTTGCATGTTGATTCACCTACATACCTAAACATCATATGTTAAATTTAGCCATTGTTTAGGAACACATACATATAAATTTTCCAAGGAAAATCCAAGTTCATTTCTATATAGGCCACTCATATTTATGCTAAATCCCACTTTCACAAGTGTGATGCCATCCATACTCCTCAAAATCTTCGAAACTATATCACAAATAACGACATTCCACTCACGATATCTAACTAATTATATGAAATTTAACCAATGCATTTTACATTATATTTAATAGATAAGGTATGCATTATTACATCATCTTTATGAGGCAGAAACATATTAACTACATGAATTTTTAGTCTTAAAATGAATTTTTATGATGCCCCCTATTTATCTATATTAGTCGTTTGATGGATATGAATAGATATAGATAGAGCTTAAGTATTTAATACACATAATAAAATATGAATGTAAATAAAAGTAATTGAAATGCATACATTAATGGCTCAACCCATATTTGGAAAAGATGAAAATAATGATGCCAATAATTGTTATTCTTATGAAATTAGAAGCATGCATATTTGAAAATTAATGGTATTTATTTTGGGGTTGTGAGGAGGCCGTAGTGACAAACATCATGTTATACATAGAGCATAATTTTGACTTTCACTGTCACTTAACACCCGTTTATTATTTTAGGCTGGTCTTGCCTACCCATTATCTTCATTCTATGCTAAATTTGGTGTTTTATAACCACATTTATATTATTTAGATATAAAATAATATCGATTTTTAAGGAAATTATATAAGAGGTAAGGTAATATGAAGGATTATAACATACACACACATACATGTGTGTGTGTGTGTGTGTGTTAAGTTTCCTTCTTCCACCTTGGAATTATATCAACATTTGAAGGATATTGTTGAACATATAACTAGTAAAAGTGTAGTTGCAAGTAGTAATGTAGTAGAGATCTATGCATAGATTTAAGAGGGGATATTGGAGTTAGTCACTTGACTAGCACTGTAGACTTAATCTATTAATTTTAAACCTTGGGAGTTGGTTTGATTATATTATGTGAAATATTATATTATTGTTGATCAGTCTGATGTTGTGTAATCTCTATCTAAAAAATAAAACATTATTATTGTTGTTGAAATTTTTCTATGTAATTGTGGGTTATGTGGTACAAGACATGTTTTTAATTTAGATCTATGACAGTGGCTACATTATTTGGTATGAGAGAATGAAATAAAGCTATTGGATTGAGATATCAAGGTCAATGTTCTCGATTATTTATGAAGGTGGGTAGATAATAATTTGACTATGTAATAGATATCTATGTAGGACTGTAAGTTGCAAAACAATATATCTTGACTTAAAAAATGGTACCATTTATGTAGGTTATCAAGTGGTGCATCAATATATTTGTATTTTTAAATTGTCAATTTTCATAGATTGGATAAAGAACTAAGGGTTGACAAAAGTGGATAAGGTACATGTAGTTTATACGAGGTTCAACAATGGGTTCAGGGCAAGCACAAGAGATGGAAGAGGAGTGTGTAGCCCTCTTATATGAAATTAATAATATGTTATGAGATGGGGTGGTATGACATGAAAAAGGATATAAAAAAGATGTGAATCACACTACGTGTTATATAAATGAATATATGTAAGATTACCTAGAAAAAGTAAACCTTAGAATGGATTGAGCAAGCTCTTGTAGAAGAGAGAGAAACAACTTATATTTTTTAAGGAAATGAAGGTGGAAATAGAGGATATGTGGTTAAGTTCACATGATGTGGATGTAGAGGAAGAAGATATTCCTTTTTTGGAAGATGTTTGGATGGAGCTCAAAAATGAGGTGATTGTGATGATTGTTTTATGGAGATCCCATATTCGACCAAGGAAAAGTGGAAGACCATATTTAATTGCAGAAGAGATGAAGGATTGAGTGGATGTGTGATGGTTTATATATACATAGTAGTTAGAGCATATAATTGGATGTAGAGACGTGAAGAGGTAGATTAAATTTTTAAATTTATCATGTAAATTGAATCTATAAAAAGGTAGGTTGTTGTGGTAGAAGTGGTAGATTTGTTTGAGGCTATGATGATGGAAACATAGGATAATGACATGATGAGAATTGTATAATTTATAGTACAGAGGATGGTTAATGTTTATGATTCCTGTAGTTGTGTAATTTTTCATTTTTGAGATAAACATGAAAGGGTTGAAGAGGAAGGGGAAGAAGTAGAAAATCAACTCTTACATAGATAAATGTATATGATTGTGTAGGTCTTAGAATGTGTTACTGAGAGGTGTATTGTAACACAAGAATATTTAGTTAAAAAAATAATCAAGAAAAAGATAATAAAGATAAGTGGCATGCATTCACAAATTTTAGTGATGGACTAGGGAAAGAGAAAGAGATGTAGTTGGTAGAGGTGGATGTACTTTTCTCTATATAATGGAAAAAGGTTGGATGAGGAGAGAGGAGTGTATGATAGAGGAAAGGTATAACATTATGTAGTAGTGCACATAGATATTATGCAAAAGAGAAACAATGAGGTTGCACACAAAATTCATTTGGTCATGTTTTGTAATAGGGAGAACTTGTAGGAGATAAAGTGTGGGAAGACACAAAGTTGGACCACATAGAGGAAATAGAAAGATTATGTGAAACAAAATAATATTACTACACAAAGGAAGGTGAATATTTGTGAACCACAAACATGGAAATATTCTAACCCAATTTGAGTGGGTGTTAGCATAACCATGTGATGAAAGGATTTTTGAGGATAGGCTCAACATTTTTTCCATGTTTTATATCCAAGTGAAATGGAATGTAAGACTCATTTCACATGGTGTGAAGGCATGCCAAGATCTTTAGATGAGGTCAACATAGTAGGTTTCCCACTTAGGTAAAATTTGTGAATACCATGCTCAAACATTTTCATAATTGAGGTGTATTATGTAGGAGAATATGAGTCCTTGTGTAATATTTAATCAACCAAAAATAAGAGTGTTTAGTAATCAATTATGGTCAATTTTTTTTGTTCTAAATAGTGTGTGGCATATTTTTAAGCATTATGATTCTTTTTGAGTTATAACTAGTTTTTGTTTTTCATTGTGCAAATAGTGTGATGTATCTTAAGTCATTTGAAAATATTATAATAAGATACATGATGATTCTTGAAATTATATGAGAATCACGATATAAATTTTTTCATGGTAAATGGTGGTTGCTAATTCCTACAATCTTGAATGACTTTTTTTTTGGATTAATACTAATCATTAAGACACCTTGAATAGATAAATGGTAACATGTTGGGATGAGGCTTATGATAACTTTATGAATGTATTGAGAATTTAAAAATACAATTTTATATACATTAATTATCTAAAAGAAATTTATTGGAGGCTTTCAGAATTTGCAAAAGATGTTTAATTTAAAAATTTTAATTACTCTTTTTTTTTTTTTAAATTTTAATATATTTAAGTAGAATACTTACTATACACTATACAAATTTAAATTTAACTTTATAATTAACATCACCTTCATCATTCAATGGTCTAGTGCATATAATACCATAAGATTTGCATGGGTGGGGTCATGTACGCACACTAGGGGGAGTATATCCAACATAAATCTCTGAAAGCCTACTCATATACTAAATGAATGTGTCTTTAAGTGCACTAAGAATATGTAGAATTTAGATCTCCACAACCTCCACCATAGAAGAAATCTCAAGATGAATCAGATTTTGGATATAGATCCCTAAAAGCCAATTAGGCACATGACATGCACCTGGTCCATCCTGCATAGAGAATTTCCCACAACCTTGAAACTCACCACAGTCAAAATAATTTAGAATCTCATTAAGAAAAATATCCTATTAGAGTTTTATCAAAAATTACAATAGGAACTCATGGTTGTTACACTGTGGATAATAAAAAACCATCCACCATTTACAAGGTATGCTTTAGGTGAATGGTTAAATTTTACATTTTAGAAAGTCATCGACTATAAAGTGTGTGTGTATATATATATATTCTATTTTTAATATTTCTTTATTATATAAAAAATAACATGTTTTGAAGTGTAATGTTAAATAAATATTTGTAATTAAAATTTTCCTTGGCAAGTAGGGTCAAATTTCTAATTTAGTTTCCACAAATCTATAAGTCACAATTTTATTCACATTTTCTATAACTAATAGAACATTAAAATGGTAAAAGTTGCACCAATATTTTTAAAATGTGTTGTAGTTTCATTTAAATCATCACATCAATAGTTGATATGTAAAATATTAAGGGAGGGAGACTATTCCACTTGCTTTAATCATCACTAATAAACCTTAAAAAGGTAAAGGTTATATCAATATTTTAAAATGTGGATGTAGTTTCTTTCAAGTAATTACACCAATATTATATATGGAAGAGATTACATGAGGGAGAATAATTATAGTATTAAATTTTTAGAACATTAATATGATTATATTATTTCTTTTTTAAAAATATAATGTATTATAATAATTAGTCATATAAAAAATTAGTTGATGGTATCACAATATGAAAAAATTGCATGATTTAAAGTTTAGAATAATTACTAAATAAACTTATAGATTTGTGGAATATTTTTAAAGTTGAAAAAGAAATAACTAAAAGCATATAAAAGTAAGAGTTACCAAAATGCAAAAAACCCCAACATGATGGAAGTAATAATAAGCATAGGCAGTGAAGGCATATGATAATCTTGTTTGGACAAGATTGAAAGTGCCAAGCAAGGTAATTTATATTTCTAAGGTTTAGTCACTTGGATAGGGTGCCACCACTACTAATGAACCTAAAAACTATTAAGATAAAAAAAGATATTAATAGACAGATTATGAAAATAATATATTATATTGATTGGTATTGAATAACTTAAAATAGTTACAAACCTAAAAAAATGGTTAAATAAGCCCCAACTAAAAATTAGAATTGACATGCAAAAATTCAAAAAAAAAATTGAAATCTAAAAAACTTCTATTTTTAGCAGCTACTATTTTTAGTAAGTTTCGCATGAAAGTGCGTGCAAATCTAAAAATATATATAAATAATATGAACATTAAAATTATCATATGGAATTAAACTCAACTAAATTTGACATCTGGTGCTACAAATATATAATTTCTAAAATAGAAAATTTCTAAAAAAATAATTAAACCTTAATTTTGAACCCTTAGATGATCACGTATGGCCTCTAAAAAATGTCAAAAAAAACTGTAAGAAGATATAAAATCTTATGGTAGCATCAAAATTTTTGAGACAATCATTTTGGCATGTGGAAGAGATCAAATAGAGCTATAGGTCAAAAGTTATGGCCTTCGAAAGTTTGTCCTATTTTTCTACATCATTCTCTTCTGATTGAAAAGAACTAAGCTCCCATGAGTTGCCCTGATTTTAATACTATAATTTTTATTTTTCAATCATATTTAGCTCCCGTTATATAAAAAAAGTTTTATCTTCTTGATACGATCCTTCTCACTAGACCAAATACATGATATATGTCCCTTGCCTTGTGCTCATTGTATTCATATCCAAAACCTGTACTATTTTTTCCTTCTTTGGAACCTTTCTGTTGCCATTTTACTTCTTCATATTCATCACCTTCACTATATTATTCATGGAATGCATATACATATAAAATGTTAAATACTAGCGATATATCAAAACTTTGTGGTAAACTCACCTCATAAGCATTGTCATTGATTTTTTCTAAATTTTGCATGGTCCAATTTTCTTTTACTTCAACTTGTTTTACATTACTTTTGGGAATCTTTATTTCCTTAAATAAACCATTACCAACTCTCCTTATTTAAATTATTTGGTTTTTATTTTGACATTTATTGATGCTTTATATTTCTCATTACTTTCCTACAACTTTATTCTTACTCGTTGAAACTATTTCATATGTTTTGCAAATGATTTTGAATCATCACTAATTTGATTTACAATCGATCACTCTACCAAATCTAAAATACCAATAGGGTATCTCATATAAAAAATTTAAAATGGTGATTTTACTATTGATTTATTCACTAAAATGTTATATGTAAACTCAAATTTTTGTAAAGTTAGGTCCCATTGATAGGGATTCTCTCCCAGTATGCATCTCAAATTTTTTATCAAACTCTTATTCACAACTTATGTCTATCCACCTATTTGTGGGTGATATTCAGTACTAAATTTTAGCTTAGTACCCATATTCTTCCACAAATTCTTCCAAAAATGACTTAGAAATTTCATGTTAGTATCTGAAGTAATAGTTTTTAGAATACCATGCAATCTCATAATATCCTTAAAAAATAATCTACAACTCTAGTGGCATGATTGGTTTTTTTACATGCAATGAAATAAACCATTTTAGAAAATTTATCTACAACAACAAAAATCGAATCATTACCTATGTGTGTGTTTGGTAATCTTAACAAAAAATCCATACTCAAATCTATCAATGGTCCTTTTAGAACTAATAATGGCATGCATAATCTAATATTTTGTGCATGTCCTTTAGCAACCTGACATATTCTTCACCTTAAAACATACCTTGTCACATCTCTCTTTGTCCTTGGCCAAAAATTATTTTCCTCCACCAAATCTATTGTCTTCATCTTACCAAAATGACCATCCAAACCACCACTATGTAATTATCCTATTATACTATCTCGTAGAGACCCAACTAGAATGCACAATTGTTTCCCTTTAAAGAGATAACCTTCTTTTATAATATATTCATCATGAATATCATCTACCTCACTTGTTAATGGATTCTTGCACTACTCAACTATCTTACCAAAACACAGATCAATATCATATAATTTTTTGATAGATTCAAGTCCAACTACTTGACTCACCATAGAAGTTAATAACACTATTCTTTTGCTCAATGCATCAACTACCTAATTTTTTCCCCCTAATTTATGTTTTAACATAAAAGTATACCCCTACAAGAAAGATACCCACTTTTCATGCCTACTATTCCACTTCTTTTGTGTATTCACATACTTCAAAGCCTCAAAATCTATAAATAGGATAAAATCTTTAGCCCCTGGTAATACCTCCAGTGTCTTAATGCTTGTATAATTTGATAAAGTTCAACATCATAGCTAGAATGCTTTGTTCCTACCTCATTCAATTTCTCATTGAAATATGCTATTGGTTTTCCTTCTTGACTCAACATAATACCAATTCCCAAAAATGAAGCATCAAAATCAACCTCAAACACCTTTTTAAAATCTGATAATACTAAAATTGATCATTCTATAATCTTCTTATTCAAAAAGTCAAAGATTTCTATGGATTCTCTAGTCCATGTAAATTCTTCCCCTCTCATTCAATCTGTTATTGGTCCCACAATACTACTAGATTTTTTAATATATATTTTTTAAACATTACTAAACCATGAAAACTTCTTACCTATGTAATAATTTTTGGAATTGGCCACTCAACAATTGCCTTTATCTTTTATTCATCCATTCTCACCCATCTGTTGAAACTAGTAATCCCAAAAATAGTAAATTGTTCTGCGTAAACCTACATTTCTTCAAATTTGCATACAATTTCTCCTTCATTAACAAATCTAGTACCATTCTCAAATGTTACAAGTGTTTTTATTTAGTCTTACTGAATATAAAAATATCATCAAAATAAATAACCACAAACTTACCAATATATTCTCATAACATTATATTCATCATCCTCATAACTACGGTAGGTGTATTAGATAATCTGAAGGTCATCACCATTCACTCATATAAGCCATCCATAATATTGAATGCAATTTTCCACTCATCTCCTTCATGAGTTTGAATATGACAATAACCACTCATTAGATCAATCTTGTTAAAATATTTTACTCCTATAGGCACATTCATTATTTCATTTAAATGAGGTTTAAGAAACCTATACTTGATTGTAATTTTATTAACTGCTCTACTATCCACACACATTCTCCATCCTCTATCTTTCATTAGAGTTAGCAAAGATGGTGTTGCACATAGACTCATGATCTTCCTTGTCACCTTCTTTCTTAGCAATTCAATAACCTATTTGTTTAATTATGCATGCTTTGTTGGACTCCTATAATCTTATTGCTTGGGTAGAGTTGATCCTAAAATTAAATCAATGTGATTCTGAATATCTATCTTCGATGCTAAACCATCTGGTAACTCACTAGGCATAACATCTACATAGTATTTCAACACTCTTGTTTCTTTTGTTGGTATTTTTACCATTTTGATGTCTTCATTCTTTACTAATAATACATAATAATAACCTTCTACCTTCATATCTTGGATAATTTTTTTATTAGAGCTCTTGCTTTCTATCTCCTCTTCCTCTTTAAATGGTAAAAAAACTACCTTTGTACAACCTTTCCAAAAAATTTATGTGTTCTTGCTCCATCATGAATTAATTTCATATCAAATTGCCACAGTCTTGTCAATAATATATCACATGCATCCATCAAAAGAATGTCACACCATATTTCATTATTATAAATTTTTCTTATAGAAAAATTGATTAAGCACCTTTTATCCACTGTAACCTCATTCCCTTTCTTAAAACATGAAATCCGATAAGGACTAAGATTATTTTCATATTTCAAATTTAATTTCTTTAGAAACCATATTTTCACAAGTAACACCATCTATAATTACTTTGCATACCTTTCCACCTGATGTAGATCTTGTCCAAAAAATGTCTGATCATAGCCAAACATCACCATCTTCTTTATTATGGACTTTTTCCTTTATTAGAACAATAATTTTTATTCTCATTAAGAGATTCTCTCCAACATCTTCTAGTGCAACTTTAGAATTTTGATCTTTTATCTCGGCCTCAACTACATTCACTCTTGGGAAATATTCTTCCCTCCTTTATTGATCTTGATACTATGGACACTCAAATGCTCTGTGTCCTTCTCCACATCTATAACAAGCATGAGATTTGTGATGATTTAGAAACCATCCTCTAACACCACTGTAAATTAGTCCTATTTGATTTTTTGGTATTGAAACCCTTGCTTATTGTCATCTTACCTTTTTGCACCATGTGATGATT
Source organism: Torreya grandis (assembly GCA_037957365.1). Taxonomy (NCBI): domain Eukaryota; kingdom Viridiplantae; phylum Streptophyta; class Pinopsida; order Cupressales; family Taxaceae; genus Torreya; species Torreya grandis. Next base: position 488,334 of record JARHVA010006560.1, on the reverse strand, counting down.
CACCTTTATTGGTATTAAACCCACCTCATCCCTTTTTTGCAGGAGATCCACCTCGATTAGACCAAGAGATGTTTTTTTTTTTTTAATTTTATTGGTATTAAACCCACCTCATCCCCTTTTTATTGGGAGTCCACCTCAATTGGACTAAGACATGACTTTTTAAAAAAATTTATCCCTTTTTTTCTACCTTCAAAACTAATTGATAAGCCTCTTCCATGCAAATTATCTTATGCATGATTAATTCATCTTTGTTAGTGTAGGATATTTTTTCTTAAATTTCAATGTATTTTCCTACATAGATATTCCATGTCATTTGGATTTCCTACATTTTTGGATAGTCTTACTTAGGTGTGCAATCATAGGAGTTACTTTAACCTATCATATGTCATAGAGGTTATCTTATGCCTTATTCATTATGGGAATTACTCTATTGACCGACTATTCTTAGACCAAGGAGTTACACTCTATTTTGAGGCATCTTTGACCACCTTTCATAGATGAGTTACATCCTCTCCTATTTGTATTTATATTTACTTGAAATTATATAATTCAGATGTATTGAGTTGGAGCTTAATTTTATTATGTGCAAATTAGTCTTTGTGTTTTCATAGTTTGTAGTTTTTCATGTTTTCTCAAATTTGGCCTTTGTACAAATCGTGTCTCACCTCAACTCCAGTGTACTTCCATGAACCAGGAGATCTATGGTATCCCTGATATGGTATTAGGGCCATGCTAGTTTCACTAAGTGTCTAGGTTCATTGCTGCAATTAATTTCAAATTAAAAAATTAATTACTTTTACAATAAAGTTTTCTTGGTTACTTTTCATGATCTGCCTATAAAAGAGACTTAATCTCCTATCTAGTTGTATATGTGTCATATTCTATATGTAATTTGTCAAATTTTGGTGTCATAACAAAACTAAGTCTTCTATGTTGCCTTTTCTTTATGATCTCTATTGGATTAGCTAAGGGTTGAGTTTTTTGTTTGGCTGAAAATTTAAATAATAGTGACATCTTACATTTTGTTTTTCTTGTTTATTATGGGAGAGGCATTAGAGTTTCAATGCTAAAACATATGTATTAAAAGAGGAATCATCCATTTTGGTGCTACATAGGAGGAATTATTGAAATCCTATAAGTCTGTGTGGCACTGGTGGAATATAATAGAGATTAGCATTGAAATCTACTAAACATCAATTTCTTGAAAGTGAAGATAGGCATATCAGGTGGAGAGAGGCATTGGAAATTAGTATACCAATGCCATGTTAGTTTCTTGGACTATAGAAAATTTAATTTCTTTCAAGTGCATTGAATCTAATCTCTTGACTTTGGCGCTCCACCATTGTTGCCCTTCCTCCTTATGGGCCCATGCCCAACCTCATTCTCACATTGGTATTTGTTGCTCACATATTGTATACTATTAATGACTTTAATATTTTTTATTACATCATTTAGAATGTTAAAAAATCAAGTCATTTGAAAAAAGATTAAAAAAAAGCACTTTTTTTTTAGTCTTTTAAAACACGTATCTCCACTTGATGAAGATGAAGTTGAGGCCCAAATTGGTAGGATGCTGAATCACCCGTAAAATACCAATGTATTTTCTTCTATACTCCAAGCCAGTTATAAAGAGTGGTTGGAAGGCACATTTCACCTCACTCAAAGGTATTTTTAATCATTTAGTGTAATTTTTATTAAAAGGGGTTATTGACAGGAATTTCTTTCATTAATATCTTATAAATGATAGCTCAAATTTTGTGCCATCTTTTTAAAAAGTGTTTATTTTTTAACTTCATACATATTTATCCCATTTTCATTGTAAAACATACTAAATTATAAACTACCAAAATTTGCAGGGGTGGGTGGAGTTTACCTGACATAGTTTCAGGGGGTTGCATTGTGATTATGTTTCTATTTTAAAAATTCTCATTTTTTGCACATTTGATTTCTAAAAAACCAAACACATTAATATTAATTTTTTCAATATTTCTTATCATTGTTAATGCACTTACACCTTTCAAGTACTAGGTATAGAAAAGTAAGATTACAATGGTTCTTAGGAGTAAGGAGTTGTTTTTCATAACTATAGGGGTAGAAAGTGAGACCAAAAATGAGGCAGAGAAGATAAAATAGTTTAAAAAATGTGATGAATCCTTTGGAATGTTATGTCTTTTAGTGTAATTAGAACTCTTGTTCCACATATTGTTTACCAAATCTCCTAAAGAAGTATGGGACACCATAGAATTTTTTTAGGAAAGGTGACACCATGAGGGGTCATGAGCTTGAGATTGAGATAATTAGTCTAAACCCTAGAAAATTTTACAAAATAGATAACTTCCTCACTAAGATTAAGTCACTTATATTTTAGTTAAAAGAGTGCAAAATTGAGAATAAAGATGAGCTATTAGTTCTTTATGTTCTTATAAAACTAGGACTTGATTACTCTGTATTTATGTCTACCTTTTATTCTACCAAGAGAGCCATAGGAGCCAATTAGAAAATGCCATCATTAGATGAATTCATTTTATATTTGACTAGGGAACAAGAAAATTTGATCCGGATGGGAACCCTCACATCTTCCAAACCTTCAGCCCTCATTGCCAGGAATGGAAAATAAAAAGCCTCTAGCAGTAAGGATAAGAAACAGAAGAGTAATGATCCAAAGAAGAAGAAATAAAATAAAAACCACTATAAAAACTATCATAAAAAACTCCTCCCTTGACAGGAAACCTAAGAAAGAGAATTTTAAGTGCTTTTAATACAAGAGGAATGGGCATGATGAACACAAGTACATGAAGAAATAGATAAACCACCTTACACATCTCTTGGAGAAGAACAATACAGGGGTCTATGAGTCCATCAAATAATATTCATCAGTCAAATAATTCTCTAAGAAAAAGAAAAAAGGGAAAGAGAAATCTAAGGGTAAATATTTAGTTATAGTGGCTTCCATATTACTTCATCCTAGGTTATAGACTCTGGTGCTTCACATAATATGGGTTCATCAGAGGTTGAGTTTTTTGACTTGGAGCTTTGTATCATGTCTTCTATCACTTTGGGTAATAAAACTCAAGTAAAAATTGTAAGGAGAGGGTATGTTGAATTTTAAGTTAGAATATTCATAAATGTTAGAAGTGTACCTTCATTATCAACTAATCTCCTTTCAGTGTATCAAATTACCAACATAGGGCAAGGCATGAGAGTCAAGTTCACACTAGATTCTATTTATATCAAAGACCTACATTGTGACACTATATATTCATTAGGGAGGGCTTATCACCAATCCAAACTATACACCTTCTCCCATTTTTCTCCAAAAATTTCTTGTACCACATTGCTTACCCATTCAGATGGAGTTAGCAAGCTATGACACGAGTGGTTTGGCCATCTTAACTACTACTATCTTCAGTAGTTGAGTCAGCTAGACATGGTTACCAACATACCTAAAGTTTAATTCTTTAAGGTAATTTATGAGGTTTTTGCCCTTGTCAAACATCTCAAAGAGAAATTTGACGAGAAAAGCTAGGAGAGCTTCAGTACCTCTTGTGTTGATTCAGAGTGATGTCATGGGAAATTTCCCCATCCTTGTTTTACTAGGGCCATATATGTCCTCACCTTCATTGATAATGTTTATAGTTACACATGGATCTATTTTTTTAGACAAAAATTTTGAAGTGTTCGATAATTTTTGATACTTGAAGGATCTTGCTAAGAAGGAATCTAGAAAGTGCATCAAAATCCTTTAGATAGATAATTGGAAAGATTACATAACTATAGATTAGAGTAGTTTTGTACCACAGAGGGAATTGATTTTCAATGAATAGTACCATACACTCCTTAGTAGAATGGTGTAGCAAAACACAAGAATTAGTCTTTGAAGGAGATGACAAACTCTATGATTCAATCTACATCATTGGCTCCATAGTTTTGGGTAGAGGCTATCATTTATGCATGATACATTCAGAACTAGGTTTCTCACAAACATTTAGAGGGCATTACTTATTTTGAAGCTTGAAATAATAACAAACTAGAGGTGTAACCTTTTAAATTCTATAGATCATCAGTGATGGCACACATTCCCAAAAATAGATGTAAGAATATGGAGGCTCAATCCAAACCTTGCATATTTATTGGTTATCTAGATAGGGTCAAGGGTTATAAGCTTCTCCACCCTAATACTTATCATTTATTTATCAAGATAAGTGTTAGGTTTCAAAAGTGTCCCACTAACTCTTTGATAAATACTTCTCCTTCTACATCAGTTTCACTCATTTTGGATGAGCAATCTGAGGATTTAGATTATTCATAACAGGTTCATGAGGGAGATGCTTCTTCTTCTTTGACATCTGACATTGAGTCAGATAGCAAGCATAGTGATGGGGATTCATCCTCATCCACTTCTAGGCATGAATTAAAGGATGAGGATTCAACATCTCACTCACCCATTTTAGGCCCTATTTGAACTAAGAAAACACTTCATAGTGTAGGCACTTGGGTAGGAAATACAGATGATGATAGATGTACTCAAGTAGACTTTCAAAGTGGACCACATGTATTCTTTGCTTCAATGATTAATCTTCAAACTTTCATAGAGGCATCAAGCATACCTATGTGGGATAGATCCATGAATAAAGACTATGATTCCTTGATTAGCAATCACACTAAGGATTTGACTTCACTTACTAAAGGAAGTAAGATGGTTTGATGCCATTGGATATATCAGACCATGTTTACTGTAGATGGGTTAGTAATAAGTATAGGTTGTGATTAGTCACCAAGAGGTTTTTATAGGAAGCTGACATTGACTACTCAGAGACCTTTGCACCCATTACAAATATGACTTCAATCTAAATCATACTAGCTTTAGCCACAAAATATGGATTGGATGTGCATCAGATGGATGTGAAGAGTGTTTTTCTTCATGAATACCTTAAGGAGGAAATCTGCATGGTAAAGCCACCTAGGTTTGTTCAAGATTCATCGTTAGTTTGTAGACCTAGATAATCTATTTATAGCCTCGAATAGGCAGCTCAAACTTAGTATGCTTAGATAAATTCCTTCCTCCTTACTTTAATTTTCACTAGGTATCATTTAGATCCTAATGTATACTTCTTGTAATGAGATGATTCATTACTGATACTGCTCCTTTATGTTGATGATCTTTTGATCACTAAAATTTCATCATCTTCTATTGTGGTGGTGAAGATAGCTCTATAGGATAGATTTGACATGACAGACTTGGGTCTTTTGCATTACTTCATCAACATTGAGATTTCAAAGTCTAATTTAGAGATTTTGCTTTCATAACCCAAGTATGCTCTCAATCTTTTGGCTTGATTTCACATGGATGATTGCAAGCCAAATCCTACTCCCTTTCTATCAACAATAAAACTTGAGACTAATTGTTCTACACCTTTGGTTGATGCCACTTGATATTGATAACTTGTTGGTAGCCTCATTTATTTAACGCATACCAAACCTGACATTTCATATGCATTTGGGATTCTTTCATGATTCATGTAGGTGTTCCATGCGTTGCACTAAAAAGTAGATAAGATGATCTTGGACTACATTTAGGGCTCTTATATATTCAAGATTTAGTATAGATTTGGCACAAAGGTTTCCTTGTTTATATTTATAGATTCAAATTGAGCTGGTGATACTCAAAATCATAAGTCCACTTTAGGTTATAGTTTTTATTTGACTTTTGGACCTATCAATTAGTCTATCAACAAGCAAAATTCTATTGCTATATCATATATAAAAGTAAAGTATAAGGGAGTTGTTAATGTAGCTACTGAGGCTATTTAGCTTTAGGAGATTCTATTTGAGTTTGGCATTCCTATCGAGTAACCCACCATCATTTACTATGACAACTAGGGTACTATATAGATATGCAAGAATCTGGGTCAGTATTAGCAGACCAAACACATTGAGATTCACATGCATTTTATTCAAGAGATTATTCATGGTCTAGTCATCCACTTGAGATTTTTCTAGTCTTCAGAGTAGGTTGTTAATTTCTTCATCAAACCCTTCACTGAGAGTAAGTTCATTTATCTACGAGCTCTTCTTGGGGTGCAGTCCACTTCACCATCTTCATCATCTTTAGGGGGGCTTCTAGCCTCTTCACTTCTTCATTTTTTTTGAGAGGAGTTTTTTTCCACTGGGTTTTATCTTTTCTATATATGAGGGATAACATTATACATGGTTCCCTAATTAGGCCTCATTGTTGGGACCCATTTTTATATTATCTCCCACCTAAGCTGCACTTATGGGGGGTATAAGTGTAAGATATTTTTTTGCATTTTATTGAATTTTCCTACTCAAATATTCCATGTCATTTTGATTTCTTACATTTTTGGATAGTCTTGCTTATATGTGTAGTCATAGGAGCTACTTTGACCTATCATATGTCATTGCAGTTATCTTATGCCTCATTCATTATGAGAGTTAGTCAATTCACTGACTATTCTTAAATTGAGGAGTTACACTCTATTGTGAGGCATCCTTAACTTCCTTTCATGGATGAATTACATCCATTCCTATTTGTACTTGTATTTCCTTCAGATTATCTAATTTGAATGTATTGAGTTAGAACTTAATTTTGTTGTATGCAAATTAGTCTTTGTGTTTTTGTATTTCTTAGGTGTTCATGTTTGCCTAAATTTGTCCTTCATGCAAATCATGTTTCACATGAACTTAGATGCACTTCCACGAACCAACAGATCTGTGGCATCTTCGATAATCTTGAATAGTAAAATTTAAACCATTTAAACACCCTATAGCCATCTACTCTTCAGTTTCATAATGTTCCACTTGTATAGACACCTTATAAAACTCATCTATATACTCTTGTATATTGTGATCTTTTTGCCTCAAATTTTGAAATCTTCTATATATGGTTTCTTCATAATCCACAAATAAACATTTATCCCTCATCTTCTTCTCCATCATTTTTCACGTATTAATTTTATCTTTACCTTTCCTCTACCTCTCTTTTTCCATGTCATCCCACCAAATTATTGCATGACATTTCAATTTCAAGCATGCAAAATTTACCTTCTTGTCTTCTCTCATAGTCTTCCATTCAAAGAACTTATCCATGCGATTCATCTAATCAATCAAATCCTTTGTTTTTAAAATGCCTCCATAATCTAGAACATTAGATTTGATTCCTTCATTTCTTCCTTCTAAAGCGTGAACCATCCTCTCTTTCATCAATGGTGGCTTGTCTTGCTATTCTTCTTCTTCCTGTGCTTCTTTATCATGATCTGTGCCCTCCTCATCACCACCTTCTCTTCTTCTTTAGTTTGTGATAACCTTGATTAATCATTCCACTTGCCTCTGCATCTCTTGTATATTTTGTTTCATATGTGTAATATATCCTCATCCTTTTACCATTTCTTACTCCTTCAAAATTCAACCTGGCTTTGATACTAGATAATGAACCCAAAAATAATCAAGGCACAAAAATATCAATAGGTAAAGCTTCTAAAAATAATAACTTGTATTCATTTGTATTGAATGACTTGAAATAATTATAAATCTAAACCATGCTTAAATAAGCCTCAACTCAGAATTAGAGCTGACATACAAAAATTCCAAAAAAACTAAAATCTAAAAATTCTTTTGTCTTTAGTAGCTTCTTTTTTTAGTATGTTTTGCATGCAACCGCATGTAGCTCTAAAAATCTATTGAAATAATCTAAACACTAACATTAGACTATGCAACAAAATTCAACTAAAGTTGAAATCTAGTCCTAAAAATATATAGATTTTAAATATATAAACAATTTCAAAAATCATTAAATGGTAATTTCAAACCCTCAAATGATCACGTATGGTCTTCAAAAAATATCAAAAATAATTATAAGCGAATAAAATAGCTTATGAAAACATCAACTTTTAAAGATGGTCATTTTGGCACATGGAAGAGCTTAAACAAAACTACGTGTCAAAAGTTATGGCTTTCAGATGTTTGGCCTACATTTTTTTGCATCAACTACTCCCACTAACTTAAGAGTTATGAAATGAGAAATATACTAGTAATACAAAGAGCCACTACATCGACTATTATCTAACATTATAATAATGATCATCTAAATGAAAACATCAATTTAAATATTTTTTTGGGTTAAAATTGAAATATCTCATGCATAAACATAAATAATCATCCATAACGAATATCATGAATATAATTTATCATGACATGAGAAAGAGAATGCAATATGGGTAAATCAATAAAATACGCGGACAAAACAAAGGATGAAGAATAAATTCATGTTAGAGTGTTGATTCTCTCTTGTGTACATTAAAGAGTAGAGTGTTATTGGGAGACCCATGATATTAGAGACATTGATTTCAAGGGAGTAAGGTAAATTGTTATTATTGTAAACAAAAAAATTCTATAGAATGCAAAGGTGTGCAATCCACGTTAATGTTTAAAAAAAAGAAAAAAATTATCTCAATTAAAAAAGTGTCCGCCGATAAGAGGGTCCATTGTAAATCATATTAAATATGAATAAACATTCCCTACCTTTCTAACAAACCTCCAATCAATCATTTTTATGTATATAAAAAGTTAGGTTAGCTCTAACTTAAAGCTCATAAACATTATTTATTAATTTAAATTGATACATTTCATTTTTGGTAGATGATGGTATTTTCTTTTTCAAAAGAATTTGATTTATGCAATTCAATCATATCAAGGTTTACATAGAGAATAGTTGATAATCTTTCAATATATTATTATGATTAATCCCCGTATAATAAATTCTTATTTTAATAGATTTTATTAAATATTTTTTATTAAAAAATACATTTACTAAATTTATATTTTTTCTAAAATTTTTCATTTAACTTTTATCATTTAGAATGTATTTTATTTTCTTTATTTTTTTGTCACTTGAAATAAGATGACAAAATTATTTTGCAAAAAAAAAAATATATATTCTATTTTCAAATTAGGAAAGAAAACCCTTGACATTTTCCGATAAATGACTATTACCAGAATTAAACATGAACTGTACTGTACAAAAATAAAAATGCGATATTGTTTGTTTCATGTCTATTAATTGATGCTTCAAAGTAATTTAGTGTTAGCCCTGTCGTGGCGAAATCAAAAATAAAAATTCTCATGGTCGCCTGTAATCTCGTATCCCTGTTGGTCAGGCGAAATCACTTCCCGCAAGGACCCTAACCATTGGATCCCACTCGACTGCAGAAGGCGGTCCTCGCGTATTACTGCCTCCACTACAATGGGCTCCCTCCATCCCAGGTGGAGCAATACGCACGCACTGCATACAAAACCCAGTTATGCCTCTCTGATAGTACTCGTGATAAGTAGATCGAACGTTATTTAGTTTCTCCCCACTTCCGTCACCTTCACCCCCACCAGGACAGTTACGTTGGCAGTCTCGTTCATGTAAACAATGGTCGTAATTGGTTCTGCACCACCTCCATTTTCTGCAGCATTCTCCCATGCTGCATATGTGTCCATCGGCTTGCGATCCACAATTCTAAGCAGTGCCCAATAAAGGCGGTGCCGCAACCAACACTAATATAAACACCGCTGCCTTCATCTTCATCAAGTTATCCAAACCAGACAATAACTATTTAATTGAAGTGTGATGGAGATGATAACTATTTACCTACTTAAACTAAAATATAGAGTGCAGAGAAATATTAATTATGAGGCGGCTTGTTTGTTCAATCGTGGATCCAAGGCCTCCTTCATTGTTGGACTTAAACCGTTCAAATTCATCCTCTAATGAGAGCATGAATTAAGATGATGTGGTTTCATTACACTCGGACAAAAACACAACTCTAAATTCATTCCCATGCAGTCTTTCATCATAGCATGTTTTCGTTCACGACTCCATGCTCTTCAAACACATCACGGCCATGTTATATTTTTAATTAAATTGTTATTTAGATAGCTTTAGTTATATTTCATTCAAATTATTATTTAGATAAATTTAAAATATTTTTATTTATTAATTAAAAAAGAAGGTTTACATGTAATTTTATTAATATATTATAATTGATTTTTATTAAGATGGAAAATGATTAGAATAATTTGAAGTATTTTTATTTTAGCTATTCTATATTTCTTCTGGTTATGAATATTACATATATGTGGTTGTGAGTTTCTGGTTTCCTTCTATGTAGTAATTTATTTTTCTATATTTAAAAATATTTTATTGGTATTAGAGCTTGGTTTTTGGGTGGATTTTTTTGTTTTAGATCTTTCTAAATCATGACAAATTCTAACAGTCTTCCTATTCAATAATTTAGTTGAAATGATTATGATTATTAGAACATCAAGATGATGACTCTTTTGACAGGGAAATAATTATGTGAGATTGTAAAAACTGGTTATCATGAACCAGTTGATTGGGCCATTGTTCCAGCTAATAGTAGGCAACCCAAGAAGGAAGCTAATAAGAAGAACTCACAAGCTTTATTTCATGTTCAAATAGCTCTTGAAAAGACCTTATTTACAAGAATTTCAAGTGCAAAGACAACTAAGGATGCTTGGAAGATTCTAGAAGAATGTTGCCAAGGTAGTGAGCAAGTAAAAGTGGTTAGATTGCAAACATTAAAGAGAGAATTTGAAGATGCAAGAAGTTGAAAGTGTGAGTGACTTCTATGTAAGAGTAAAGGATGTACTTTAAAAAATGGCTACACTTGGAGAAATGTTGAATAAAGAGGTTATTGTAAAATAGGTGTTAATGTCTTTAACACCAAGGTGGAATCATGTTGCCATAATTATTGAAAAAAGCAAAGATTTGACTACTCTTGAGTTTAATCACCTGGTTAGATCTCGTGTGTCCCATGAAGAAAGACTAAAAGACACATTAAATGAAAGTGATGAGAAGAATTTTGCCTCAAAATAAAAGATCACAAATAATGAAGGTACTAGTACTAGCAATAAGAATAGCCATGTACAAGGAAAATATAATTTTAAAGCAATCAAGGACAAGGTAAACACATCAATTATAGTTATCTAAAAGGATACAATTATTCAAGAGGATACAAAGGACGAAGACATGGTTCAGCTAGAAAAAATTAAATGTAGAGGTAGATTTGATAAAAGAAATATTCAATGCTATTACTCTCACATGTATGGTCACTTTGATTGGGAATGTAAATTAAAATCTGGAAATGAAAATAAAAGTGTTAATTATGCTAATGAGGATGGTGATGCATCATGCAATTTATTCATTTCATATGACAAAGCTTAAAATGGTTATAATGAGTTTTGGTATTTAGATTCTGGTTGTTCTAATCACATGTTAGGGAATAATGTGTTATTTTCTACAATGGACAAAAATTTCAAAACCAATATCAAACTTAGTGATGGTAAATCTTTGGAGGTTGCAGTAAAAATGAACTATAAAGGTGAATACTACAGAAGGTATAAAAAGTATTAATGATATTTATTACACCCCAAATTTGAAACATATTTTGTTGAGTGTTAGACAACTATGTGAAAAGACCTATAAGGTGGGTTTTTTTTATAATCAATCACTATCTATGATAAGAATCAAGGAAATAAGGTTGTTACAATAGTACCTATGTCTAAGAATAGTATATTCCCATTGAATTTTGGAGAGCATAGTAATAGCCTTGAAAATATAGCTTATGAAGATAAATGTTGGTTGTGGCATATCAGCTATAGACACTTGAATTTTCAAGGTTTAAAGTTACTAACATCACAATAATTAGTTTATGGTTGGATAAAGGATTAAGAGAATAAGGAAGTTTGTGAAGGGTATGCTAAATGAAATCATGCAAGAGAAAAGTTTCCAAAAGGTAGTGCATGCATGGCTTATCATCCACTTCAATTATTTCACCTACATATTTGTGGTCCTATGCCAACAAATTTTTTGTGTAAGTCATAATATTTTATTTCATTTATTGATGTTTATTCAAGAAAGTGTTTGGTTTATTTTTTAAAGAAAAAAGTGAAGCATTTGATACATTTAAGAGATTGAAAGACCTTGTAGAGAATGAAAATGGTTACAAAATAAAGTGCTTAAGGATTGACCATGGAGGTGATTTTTTTTCAAATAATTTTATGAATTATTTTGAATTGAATAGAATCAATAGGCAACTCATAACTTCCTACACTCTTTAACAAAATGGTATGGCTGAAAGGAAAAATAGTATAGCGGTTAAAATGACAAGGAGCATGTTACAAACAAAAGGATTGAATTACTTTTATTGGGGTGATGCAGTTGCCATAGCAGTATATATTATTAATCAAAGTCCCCCCAGTGCATTTAAAAAGATGACTCCATATGAAGCATGGTATGAAAAGAATTCTAAAGTCAAATATTTAAAAGTTTCCAGTTTTTTAGGCTATGTTCATGTAGCTAATCAAAAATAGAAGAAATTAGATCCAAAGAGTGAGTCTTATATTTTTTTGGGGTACATTGAATAGATCAAAGCTTATATGCTTTACAGTCCTACCATTAATAGTTTGCTTGTGTCAAGAGATGTTATTTTTTATGAAAGGGGAGTGTATGGTCATGATAAAGATAAATTCAATATTGAGAAGTCTAAAACTATTTTTATTAATGGTAATTATGATGATATTACTAATGAAAAGCACACAAATACTTCAATACTAAGTGATACAAGCCCATTAAATATCTCATCATCTAGTGCATATATTCCAAGCACAATGCCTGTTTCAAGTCATAGTTCTTCAAAAAAGGTGAAAAACTTGAGTGAAATTTATCAGCATACAAGAAGCCAATCATATCAATAATGTCCAAGAGGTGAGACAGTAAATTATGCTTTAATTACACAGGCTGATTTTGAACATCATGTTTTGAAGATGCATTTACTAATGATGTTTGGGTGCAATAAATTTAAGAAGAGATAGATTCTATTTATAAGAATGATACTTGGGAGCTTACAGAGATTCTATATGATAAGAAAAATATTGGTACTAAATGGTTCTACAAGACTAAGTACAACAATGATGAAAGTGTTGAAAGACACATGACAAGGTTAGTTTCTAAGGGTTTCACATAAAGGTATGACATAGATTATGAAGAGACATTTGCATAAATAGAAAGATAAGAGACTACTAGAATGATGATTTCACTAGCAGCTCAAAATAAATAGAGCATACATCACATGGATGTGATAAGTGCCTTCTTAAATTGGTACTTAGATGAAGATGTCTATGTAGAACAACCACAAGGTTTTGAGGTGCAAAGTAAAGAATGCAAATTCTACAAGTTAAATAAGGCTTTGTATGGCCTCAAACAAGCAACCATTGCATGATATGTAATGATTTATGGATATTTTCAGTCAATGGATTCAAAAGATGTAACAGTGAGCCTACCCTTTACTGCAAGCAAGATGGTAATGATATCTTGATTATAATTTTATATGTTGATGATTTTTTATATATGGGTATCAATTCTAAGATGAAGGATGAATTAAAAATTACAATGATGAATGAATTTGAAATTGAAGATTTAAGTCTTATGAAATACTGTTTAGTGATGGAGGTTCATCAAAGAAAATATGACATCTTCATTTGTCAAACAAAGTATGAAAATGATATGTTGAAGAAATTCAATATGGTTGATTGTAAACCAGTCTTGAATATTATTGCTCATGGAGTTATGCTATGTAGGGAATATGGTGCTGAATGAGTTGATGAGACAAATTATAAAAGTATTGTTGGAAGCTTAATGTTTCTAAATCATACAAGACCAAATATTACTTATTCAGTTTCTCTTATACCAAGATATATGTCTAAACCATCAAAAATTCATATGAAGGCAGATGAGATAATTTTGATCCATGTGAAAGGTACTATTGGCTTTGGCTTTCATTATTATGCTACTAAAATGTTTGAACTTTTTGGTTTTAGTGATTCTAATTAGGGTGGTAGTTTGGATGATCAAAATTCAACATCTAGGAATTGTTTTTCATTTGGTTCTAGTTTGGTTACATGGAGTTCAAATAAGAAAATTTCAATTACTCTTTCATATATGGAAGTAGAATATATTGTAGTCAAATCAGTTGGTACATAAGAATTATGGTTCTAAAAGGTTTTAGAAGAAATTGAAGAGAAACAAATTTAGCCTATAGTAATTTTATATGATAATGTAAGTGATATCAAATTAGCCAAGAACCTACTACATCAAAATAAGTCAAATAATTTTTATTTGAAGTACCATTTTATTATAGATTTGATTTAGAAGGAAGATGTAAAATTAAAGTATATAAACACATAGGAACAAGTTATAGAGATCTTCAATAAACCTACGGTAAAAGTTCAATTTTTGAAACTCTGAGATCAATTTGTTAATTCACTCAACATCAAGGGGGAGAATGTTGATTAGTTTTTGTTGACTCCAATTCTACAGTAGCTTCAATCATGAAAAATAATCATACAATTTATTTAATAATTAGTTAATATACTTTATATAAAAATAAAGCCTTTGAAAGGCTAGAAATAACTTTAGTTTATATTTCATGTAAATTATTATTTAGACAAATTTAGAATATTTCTATCTATTAATTAGAAAATAATTTTCACATGAAATTATATTAATACATTTTAATCGATATTTATTAAGATGGAGAATGATTCAAATAATTTGAAGTATTTTTATTTTAGCTATTCTATATTTCTTATGCTTATGAATATTGCATATATTTGGCTGTGAGTTTTTAGTTTCTTTTTCCATAGTGATTTATTTTTATATATTTAAAAATATTCATATTTATCATATATGAGTTATTAAATTTTTTCAAATAAGGCATGTCAATTAGGCATATGTATAGGCTATTTCAAGTTTTTATATTATTAAAGTATATGTTGTCTGCTCAATATTTATTTGTGAATATTTAGTTTTGTTTAGTGGTATAAGTTTATTAATTTTAATTTATTATGATTAAATAATTTTTAAGGTTAATATAATAAAATATTCATTAGATAGTTAGTATAATATTTTTCTCTAATAAAATATATGTTCTAATTGATAAAGTTGAAGTCAATAAAAGTTATGTTTTAGATAATTGAATATGTCGTAAGTATCTATAGTTATATTTTTATTAGTTTACATTATAAATATAATATATAAAGTCAAATAATCAATATCAAAAAAATTCATTATGATGGTTGGCTATATATATTTTTAACATAGATATATAACAGCTACATTTATATTTTGACACCCACATTTAGGAAACCAAATTATAACAAGTCTTAAAATTAGAAACGCAAATTATGAACATAGGAATCCAATAAGGGGAGATTAGTATCATGTTAGTAAATGAAATTAAATCCAAAAACATATTAATGAACTAACACCTTAAGCTTAGATTTTAGGGTGAGATTAGTGAAGAAAAATCATTAATAGAGCACAATTAAAATGTAAGAAAAAAAACTTTCTTAAATTCCTTAAATTCTCCAAGAGATATCTTCATTAGATTACTCTAATTATGCTCAATAAGTTTGTGGCAATGGATATTGGATATCTCCTTCTCTCCTTGGCATCATTGGATTTGTGGCTTTGGCTTGTGAAGCCTGACTTAATATTTTGACATAGTAACACTATATTAAAAATAACTTTGAAATCATTTATGAATTATAACTTTGGATTATGAGAGCTTAAAATTATGAGTGTTAGGCCTTCTATTTATAGATTTTCTAAATGGGATAGGATCAAACATGACCTTACATTTCAAGATGAAGATGTGTGGCCATGAATTAATACAATTATGTAGATAAAATAAATAAATATCTTCATCAATATTTGGGAATAAGGGGAATTAATGAGGGATGGGAGAGCTTAATCAAATATTTATTGCATTTATGGCCTATGCTTGCCATCTCAAAAAATGATGTCACACAATGATGCAAATATTAGAAACCAATTTCCAATAAAGAACTATTCAATAAGTTCCATGGAATTCTTAATTAAGCTCATAATTTGGTTTAATTTTATTAAGTAAGATTAAACAATTTTAGTGAAATTCTTTGAGAATTGTGCATAAATTAATCAAACTAGTCTAAATGTCATATTATTGGTCAAAATTTGATTAGAGTGGAATTAAGAGATAATGTTAGTTGCATATAGACCAATATCCAATTTAGGACATTATCAACACAAAATAACACTTGCATGTGTCATGTGCTTCTTAATTGGAGGAATTTAATGGTTTAGAGTGTCAAATCACATTTTTGGCACTTTGGCTCAACATAATTAAAAAAGAACTAATAATAAAATAAAATGTATTACCCTATTTAGGGATACTTTAGCCTAAATTGGACCTTGTCTATGAAAATTTCAAACCATTAGCATGTTATAGTGATTTTACACCAAATTGTGATGTTTGGTACAAATTGGTCTAAAGTTTGGTTGGAGGTCATTGGTGGCCAATTTTAGGTTTTTACAGTTTGCCCCTATTTAGGAAGGTATTTGTAATCTATAAGTATAATAAAATCTTATCAAAAAATAAAAATGTTTTGTGTGCTTATAACTTTAATGAAAATGGATGAACTGTAAAGTGCCCCCTTGAAGGAATGGTTGGTAAAGGGGATGGCAAATGTTCCTTAAAGATAAGAAAATCAGGGGACCAAACTAATAAAAAATGATGAGGAAATAAAAAATGATATGGCCAAATTTGGTTAGAATCATTGTGAATGCAAGTGGGATGGTGTATAATTTTTACCTAAAGGTGGTTATAAGCATTATACCTCGATAGTGGCAATGTTGTATGATAACACAATGATTTTTCTAAGATAAGTTCTATTCATTGAGAATACATGTGGGATTGTGTGAGATGATTTTCTCATAGGTAGTTATAATCATTAGACCTCGATAATTGATGGTTGATGATGACAATACAGTGATGAAAAATTGACACAGAGGATAAAGATGAAGTAGACAACCTAATAGAAGGGAGATACTCATCTGAACTATTAAATGTTTAAATTATTTTGTTATTTAATTACTCTATGTGGGATATGATTAGGACTATATTAGGAATGGTATGGGTGATAAGGAGAGATATCATGCCATTACTTCCATGTATACTTCTCAAAATTTATTTTTACTATAGCATGTGACAGTAGGCATCATGATAGAAGACCATGAGGACATGGCCTAAATATGCATAATGACTGATTCCTAATCCAATGCTCAATTATAAATAATACACTAATAATAAAAATCATGATGATAATGTTAATTTTTGAATATGGATGGATTCAATACTAATGCATGCAAAGAATCACCTAATGAACACATATAGACTGAATCAAGGTAATAGTAATGAAAGCAAACAAACATACACACAAACAATAAGAAAGTAGACAGAAATAAACAAATAAGATGATGCACATTACCCCTAGAAAATAGGTGATAATTTAACAAACAAACAAGATGGTGGATTAAAATAAAAAGAAGCGAGTAGTTGAGCTGCCTCCATATATACTAGGCAAGTGGATGCTACCTACATAGTTCCATGGATGATATATTCAATAAAAACTTTAGTCTGAACGTAATTCTCTTAGTAAATGGGATATAATAAAATGATGATAAAGACAACATGATTGATGTGATAGAATAATATAGGAATAATCTTGCAAAACAATAAGTGCCTGGGATAAAAGGCCAAAAAGGATGGGGAAAGTAAATGACAAGTGATTTCGTGTGACTTAGTGGGGGTTTACTAGAATCCTTAAGGTAAAGAAGTAGTCAATGTTTTTGGTTTTTTAAAATGGTTTTACAAATGGTTTTATAATTCTGGAGTATCTCAACTTGATTGAGAATGATGAGATACTAAATGGTCCAAGATCACAAAATGGCAAGAGTATGGAAAATGTGAAAATATGATTGTAAAATGGAGAGAGTGTTGCTTTGGTTACTCTCAAAATGGTCAGAGAGTTATAACTTGAAATGGATGCTTGTAAAATGGAAAGAGCATGATGGAAAAGGATAACTGAGCTGACCTTAATGTGAATAAAGTATGACCCACATAGTCCCAAAATGGCCCTAGCTCATAGTAGTTCCACTTTAGAGTAGAGGAATTTGATTGGTGTATTATTCAATTCAAATAAAATAGGCACTGTTGGTATGATCACACAATATGGCATATGAATGGTTGGTTGGTATGTCAAGGCACATTAAACAATTATTTCCCTTAGTTTTCCAATAGATGGTTATAACTAAGAAATGACATAGATCAATTATACTAATTTACCCATAGGCAGTTATAATTTATATCAACATTGGTGAGACATTTATTTACCCAAAGGTGGTTATAATCAAGCCCACACAAGCAAGGCATGATGTGGAATGAAACAAAAAAAATGAAGGATACAACTACCAAAACTTACGTCATACTACTATAAAATATTGCCTTTGTCTAGAATTCTTGAAATAATTGCTGAGACTAATCTGAATCTTTATATTGAAAGTATAACCAATGGATGAACCAAGGTCAATCAAGCTAGATGGGGAGTGATCAAAACATGTTGTTTGATAGAAAAGGTATAGTGGAATAGACTGATGGAACAACAAAGTGATATAATGGTAGAATGGTATAGTATAAAGAAGAAATTCAATAATATGGTACAATTTGAAATATTCCACATAGAAAATATACAAATAAACTCAAGTGAAGTAACACTTGAGGTATATAATGTCCATCGGATCATCAAGTTCATCTCCATCTGGTATGGTGACCCTATATACTCTAGTGCCATAGTCTATAATAATGATGATAGGACCTACCTAGTTGGGTTTAATCTAGTCTTTATGTTTCTTTTCAGCCATGGTACTCATTTGTTTCTCTTTGAGGATAACATCACCAAGCTCAAATTATCTATGTTTCATGTACTAATTATACTGGCCATGAATTAGGTTTTGATATACTTGTAATTGGTTTATTACAACCAAGCCTTTCTCATCAAATAAATTTATCTTTTGAAGGAAAGCTACTCCATAGTCTTCAACATCTAGGACATGCTTGAGAGAGATGCATAAAGAAGGTAATTTGATCTCAATGGGAGGAATAGTGTTAGTACCATAAACAAGTGAGTATGGAATGGCACCTATGAGAGTGCATTGATTGGTATGGTATGCCGAGAGGGAATGAAATATTTCAAGGTACCAGTCATGACTTACTGATTGATAGTCTTTTTTATGATGTTAACATTGGTTTTGTTTGATGCTAAAGCATGTCCATTACCTTGAGGGTAATATTTCATGGAAAAGTGTTGTGTGATGTTGTATTTGGCACATAGATTTTTGGCATCCTTGTTCTTGAATGATACTCCATTATTAGACACAATATCAAAAGGGATAATGTAGCAGCAAATGAGGTGGTTGAAAATGAATTTAGAACATTTATTTATAGTCACATAAGTGAGGGGTATAGCTTCGACCCACTTAGTGAAATACTAATTGGTGGTAAGGATATGTTTATGGCCATCAAAATTAGGTGGGGTTTATCTTTGCAATAATATTGAGGCCCCATGTATCAAATGTCCATGGTATTAACATTGGTTTCAATGTCTTGGCTTGGGCATGAATTAGATTAGCATGTCATTGATATTTATCACATCTTTTCACATATGCAGTTGCATCTACATCCATTATTGGCAAATAATACCTAGTATACAAGATCATTTTGGATAAGAACTCCTTACTAGTGTGTGTTCCACATACCCCTTCATGAAATTATTGTAGTGCTAATTTATATTCTACCAAAGGTAAAAAATAGAGCAAAGTTCCATCAAAACAGTGATGGTATAAGGTTGGTCCGAGTAAGGTATAATGATGTACATAGTGGATGAAGGGTTTGGATTGTTTATGGGGTAAGTCTGATCGTAAAACATGGTCATGTAAATAGGCATATAGGCCTAAATACCAAGGAGAATTGGAACCAAGAATATCACATATCATTATAATGGTTGATGATTCATGAGTTGACAATATTGTATTTTCAATGATAAATTGGTAGTCTTTTTCCATGTATGTTTATACAATCAAAGATCCAATCATATCCATGGCATCTATTCTTGTTTTTCTTGCCCTTGGTATATGTTTAAACTAGATGGTGGTAATCTACTAATGAAGTGTGTTGACCATGGCCATGAAGGGAACTAGCTTGTCATCTTTGGTCTAAAAATGGTCTGTAACCTAATTGATGATTAACTATGAATCACCATAAACCTTTAAATATGTTATATTCCATTGTACAACCTATTAAATACTTGTAATGTGTGCTTCATTTTTGTCCATGACTTAGGGATTATAACCCTCTATGGTGTGTTAAATAAAATCCATGTCCTTGATTTATGTACTGTGAATGAACCATCAAAATACAGCTTCTAGTGCTACTCCTTAAGAGGTTTTTTAATGATGGTAATAATATATTCATCAGGAATTTATAATGTCAATGGCTTCATATCTACAAGGGGTGATTCAAAAAGCCTATCTATAATAACTTGCCTCTTGATGGATTTTTGGCTCACATATTCTATCTCAAACTCATTGAGAAGCATGACCCATTTAACCATATGGATTTGTAAATATGTTTTAGATATTAGATGCTTTAGGGGATCTAATTTTGAAATGACCATGGTCTTATTGTTCAACATGTAATGGCATAGTTTTTGAGCTGTGAAGATCATATCTAAATAGGCATTTTTAATGGGCATATAATTGTGTTCATATGTGACTAGTGTACATCTTAGATAGTACATAAAATGCTCCTTTCCATTTTCATCGTATTGAGCCAGAAGTACCCATAGGTCATTATCTATGGCTGATAGATATAAAAGGAATGGTTTTCTTGGTATTGGAGGTAATAAAACTAATGGATTTGTAAGATAGTCTTTTAGCTATTAAAAATCTTTCTAAAAATCACATCCAAAGAAATATGACACATTTATTCAAAATATGTGTAAAAATATGACACTTGTTAGTCAATTGAGATATGAAGCATCTAATAGACTAGATATTGCCCTAGAAACTATAGAGTTACTTCAAATTGGTTGGTGGTGGCATCTCTTTTATGGCTTATACTTTGGATAGATCAACTTAAATGCCTAGATGAGACATAATGAAGCAAAGAAATTTCCCTATAGTAACTCTAAAAACACATTTTATAGGTTTGAGCCTGACTTTATATTCAGGCAATCACTCAAATATACTCCTCAATATTGTTGAATGATTAGGTATGGTATTTGATTTGCCTAGTATGTCATCAATATAATCTTTAAAAATATCATTCATCATATCATAATATATGAATATAATAGGTCTTTGATAGGTGGTCCTTACATTCTTGAGACTAAATGGCATAACCTCATAAGAGAATGTTCCCCACAGAATGGTGAACATTATTTTTTGCTAGTCTTTTGGTCTTATTCTTAACTAATTTACCCTAATAATTTATCCATCAGTGAAAGCATCTCATAACCTTTTATGGATTTATATATCATGTCTATAGTTGGTAATGGAAAGTCATTTTTATGGTAAGCTTTGCTAATATCCCTAAAATCAATGAGCATTCTGATCCCTTTTGAATTTTTACTGACTAGCACTACATTGGAAATCCGTTTTGAATAGTTGATTGGCCTCATACGTCTTATTTCTAAGATATTATCCAACTCTTTATTTACAAGTATAGAAATGCAAGGATGCATTTTTTATAATTTTTGCTTCATACAAGGTGATGAACAACCAAGGCTACATCCAAACTAGGTATGCAAGAATATGCCCATGAAAATATATCGACAAATAACCTCAATAGGTATATTAATACTTCATGCTCATCCTTAGTGAGAGACATGCCTAATTTAATCCACTTTGGGTCATCTAGGGACCATATATTTACCTCTATTATGTATTCCACTAGAAGGATTGAATCATCTTCAAGAATAGTGGGCAAAGATTTGAACTATTTGGCTATGTCAAAGTCCTCTGTTAGGACTGGTTCTTCAAGTTATCCTAGACATTATGAATCATAATACCCTAATGGGAGGGATGGCCACATAATAAATTTTATTAGGAACTCTTGAATGACACAGTAAAAAGCTTGTTGTTCTTCAAGACCAAATTCTAACTCATGGAAAAGTTTTCCATTTTTAGTATCCTGAATGATGAGATCAAAATCATGTTATTTAAAATTACACTTGGACTCATAGACAATTTCATCATTGGTGGTCATCTAGTATAAGTGTTAATAAGGTTGAACAACCCCATCTAGCTACACCTAAAACAAGATTTCACCACTAGATTAGCCTTTATATTTACTCTTTACTTGGTCTAAAAGTGCCTCAAAAAAAATTTCACTTTGGGACCTCAATGTTTTATTTATTTACTTTTGGATAAGTGTGTTCGCTCTCTCTCCAAAATAGGCTCTAGGATCCAATTTGATTGATAATCTTGATTTATGATCTCCCAACATAATGTTGTCCCTAGGGCCTATGAAATCATAAAAGGTCTCATCATTCTAGAACTCTTCAATCAACACATTAGGTTCTTCTTGGCCCCAATCTATTAGTTGGGTATAATATAATGGTAGTATATTATGATGAATGATTTGTTGAAAGGTAAAAATGGTATTATTATCAAAAAAAATTGTGTGGGCCATGTCATTGAATGGGCTATGATTGAACTCTTCTTTCCTATTAGCATCAACATCACTAATCATTGGTGATGGAACTCAAATGAGATACATGGGGTCACCCCTAGGTGGTTTAATTCCATGTCCATAGGTTCCTTTGTTCTTAGTCTTAGAAATTGACTCTATTTTTCCCTACTGATTTGGCTTGAGGACTCATCCTTCATAGTCTGAGTTTTTGATAATCATATTAGGAATGGGATATTTGGAATTATTTTAACAATTAGATAACTTTTCATTATATAACCATGATTCATCTCCTTTGAGAGGGTCTTTTTATTTACTAGAGGTTGGTATGAAAGTGATAGGTGCTGGACTATGTATTTGGCCTTTGCCCTTTCTTTTCTAATGCATTAGTGGTTTGGATTTTGGTCTTCAAAATGACATAGGGTTATATTGAAGTATTGCAATGTGAAAGGTTTCATGGGTCAATTATTTTCCTAGGCCATTATTTGAAATGGTGTAATGATTGGACATTTCAGGAGATGGTATGTCAGAAATGGAATCAAGGGTATTAGGATCAATATAACTAGCCTTTAGTAAATCAATAAGTATTTATTTCCCTTTGTCTTGCTTGGTAAATGGATTCATGTCAAAATGGTAATTATATCTCTTGAACTCAGCCTCAGGATGTTTATAGTACTCATATGGATGCAGATCTATTTGAATACTAACCTCGATCCCTGAGTGGGAAAACATGATACATTAGTGTAGTGTCGATAGGACTATATGAATCTTGTATAACCAAGTTCTAGCCAAAAGCATATTGTATGACAAATCAAGATCTAGAACATGGTAAAGTGTATCATGGGTTACAGGCCCTATGATAACTGGAAAGCTAATAGTGCTTTGTGATTCTCATTCTTCATTGTCATAGGATTTGATGGTGATTGTTTATGCTTAGAGATATGTTTAGGTGTACCCAAGAAGATCGATAAGCTTTAGAGACACTATATTCAGACCTAATCTATTTTTTATCAGGATATGTTTAACTTTATGCCTCTTTATGTAGACTTTGATGTATAATAGATTATTATGCAGTGGAACAAGGGATGACATATTTATTTGATTTAATATTAATTATTGTGTTGGATCTAGATGCCCAACTAAATCTTGAGATTTGTTAGGAGATATGTTATTTGGATCTGTGGATTTACTAACATTGTCAAGGTATTTTTGTGGATTGTAGACGTATGCAATAAATCTAAAATGGAGATTTATGATGGTGTATTTTTAAATTATTCCATAATGTCAAACATCTTTTCTTAGATAATGGTAAATGATTTTATCTGAGGCATAATGATTGGTTAGATGATATGTGGAGTGGTAAATGGTTGTGGGCCTGGTATGGTAATCTTTGATTGTGAAGATTACGAAATCTAGATTAGGTAAATGACTAGTGTTGCTAATAAGTTATGGTGGAGGGAGACCAAATAGGATAATTTGTGATTACCAATTCACTTACACATAGTCATTGGCTAATAATGATTTATCAGTATAAGGTCCTAACATAAGAATCCCTAATTTTTAGTTTACTTGTGTACGGTCCATGGTCAAAGAAGGATTGATAGAATGGTTTGGTTTATTGGGTATGATTAGAAATGGTCTTGTATAATTAGTACTTGGTCTTTGATTAGTTGAAATGATATTAATGTGACCTCATGCAATATGGCCTACAACTAAGTTATAGTTATGTGTAACTTCATGATAAGTTTATTGGTTTTTTAAACCATTTTGACTTTGGTTTTATCCATTATTTTGATTTTATTGGTTTTTTTATTGATTCTATTATTTTTGATGTTGAAATAGTTGTTTTCATTATTATTATTATTATTGTTATTAGTGTTGTACTGGCCACTATTGTTTTTATTGGTTGTTATATTAAGGAAATGAATTTTGATAAATTCCAACATTTTTATTGGATGTGGAAGCTCCATGATCTAATTATATCTCTCAATTTTTGCTCATATTATTGATTATATGTTTGATTTACATACATTTATATAGATTATGGTCATTGACCTGATGCTATTTGAAGAATTCATGTGGCATGTACTAGTTTTGAATGCCAACACTCTCATGAATTATCCCTTTGGAATAGTCCATCTAATAAAATTAGCTATGAAAATATTATGAAACATAGCCTCAATAGGCTCTCCAAGGTTTTGGGAAAAACACATCGGTTGGAACATTTATTTTTGGAGGAGGGTTTTACAAAGGCATTTGTTGTGTTTGCTAAAGAGGTTGTTAGTGAGGAGGTATGTACTATGATGTAGGCTATGCAAGTAGTGTTTTCACCATTTGGACATGTTGAGACTCTATTACTTTGTTCGCAACAACATTCTTGTTACATTTGAATTGATTGGGTTTATTATAATTATTGGCTTGGGTTTGTTGTGATGCTTGTGCTTGGACTAGATTTTGATTCCGGCTATTGTTCTAATTTTATTTATGATTTGATCTGATGAGCATAGTTTAATGATCACTTTGTTAATAAGGTATATTTAAATCAATAAAATTATGTCAATGATTTATTTGAATGTGTGTGCACGTTGTAACTACAAACTATAAGGTATCTCACTATGTAGATTTTTTGGTAAACACAGTGGTTAGTTATTTGTCTCATAGCCTAGGGGTGAATCATATTAAAAGGTATATTTATTTATATAAATAGATTGTGAAACTTTAACCAAATTTTTTTTTTGGCTTGCATTAAGTCTAAAAATGAAATCTCATGCTTGATATTGTAAGATAATTGTTGTGTAAACTTGTCTGAAAGATCATCAAAATTAGATATTGAATTCTTTAGTAACTGTAATAATAATTCCAATATTTCCCTTATTAGGATTCATGGAAAAAACAATAAAAGATAGATGTAGCTATAGGCCACTAGCTAGGATGTGATAAGGAATTTTGTTAGATGGGCTTTGGTGTCACCTTTCCCCTTGTATTTATCAAAGTTTTGTGGCTCATACCCTGGAAGAAATGGTATCTATAAGTAATCCATGTTGAAAGGGTAATAACACATGTCATCCAACTTAAACTTCACTTGTTTCCTAGCTTGGATGACAATGATTGTATCCTTCATTTATTATAGCTTTTATGTAAGGATACTAGTGGATCATTGGCCTAGTGAGGTGGAGGTAGTGCGATCACAAGTGGATTACTTTAACTAATGTATTTTGGATGAATTTGTTATGAAATGTTAGATTGGATAGGAAATGGACAAGGAATACACTTTCATCGATTAGGGTGCAATTATTGAAATTGTACTTATGGTTCTGTGATATTCTAGTTAGGGTTGGGTATGTAGGTCAAGTGTTGGGAATACTTATGTTGGGATCAAGAGATATGGACATATTATGCCTAATAAGGTTAAATAGGGGCATGATTCCAACTAATCATACCTATATGATTGAGAGGGACTTGTGAACTAAGACCTTATCACTAAACTTGTGGCAAATTATATAGGAAAGATAACTGTGCCTACCAGGTACATGAGGATCATTGGAACCTCTTTATAACATGAATCTTGGTTAGGTAGTAGATGTGTGTTGGATATTCAAAATCTATCATTGACCAACATTTATATATTATTGGTTAGAGATCATTTAGTTTTGGATGGACATGTTAGTCTATGATGAAAGGGGTATGTTCGCTACTACCTGGTTATGAAAAAATGTTAGTTTCTCCATATTAACGTGGAAATATATATTACCTCAACTACATGGGTATGTTTGATGTGATTATTATTGGGGAATGTTACTCATCACCTTTTAGGGTGTAGTAATATTTATCATGTTATGTTGTGTCATGGCATTTGTTATTGGCTAAATACTTAATCCTTATTGTTGGGTACTTGATAAAGCAGTTAGTTGAGGTTTAGATGTATCTACCTAGGGTTGGGATGTATAAACTCCTACTTCCTAAGTTTGATAACCAATCATGTTGTTTAAAATCAAATTTTTTAATTTAATATTTTTTTGTGTGCAAATACCACTTTAGTTTAAATTGGACGTTACTTCTGCATTGTCTGCTATGTTTTACTCACTATTCTACATAGTAGCAGAAGACACTTCCTTATTGGTTGGGGTATTAAACATGTTTTATCCCAAATTGTTTTGCATAATTGGGTCAAAACCCTAATTTTATTGACTTATCAATTATAATAAGACCCCTATTAAAGGGAGTGACTGAATAAGAGGTACTTTTGACAAGGCCATATAATTAAAGTTATGTGATAGGTTTGATATGTCTGGTACACTATTTGCATTTGAATAAGATGGTCCTCCATGAGGCCTATTTATGATAATACATGTTGTAAGGCCATATTATTAGATTTGGTAAATTATTATGGGGAATGTGTGTTGAATTAATATCTGCTATCTCTATAGGTCTATTAGGATCATATTATAGTGGCATTTTAATGTAATAAGGTTATTGTTTAGCATTTTCTATAATCAAAGGTATGCTAGCCAAATATTAGGTTGTTTGTTCTTGGCCTTGCTCTATGTATAGAGGCATACTAACCAAATAATTAACCAAAGGATCTTGACTCTATTCCCCTATTTGTGTATTGAAAAGTGGATAAGTATTTGTCTCCCAAACAACATTGCCTCCATAAGGGTCTTCAAAAAGGGTCCTCTTGTGTGAGAACATTCCCATATCCTAGTTTATACATGGTTCCACTATGTGTATATTTTGATGTGGTTAAATCCAATGACAAATATTTAATGACAAGATGGGTTAGAGTTATATAGACTCTACAAATATATGTCAAAAAAGACAAAAGGTTTAGCTAGGTCTAACTTAGTCAGAAGGTGGAGATATATCAATAAAAGGTCTATGTTATAATTTGATAAAAGTAGTATAACATCAAGTGTCTGATGTTAAATATCTCACATAAATTAGGTCAAGTAGATGAATTAGAAATAAGATGCCAAATTCTAGGTCCAAAGATGTTCCAAATAGGTATAAAATTGGAAAGGGAAATGTTTCTAGGTCTTTTATATAAATGTGGAGTCATAATCTAGGCTCAAACATGATGTGCTAAGACTTTTGGCCAAACTTAGTGTCTAAATCTAGACTTGAAACAAAGAATGACAATTTTTAATCTAACAGACTTAGAATACTTTGCGATAAATAAGGAACTTGATTCAAGACATAAACATTATAAAATTTCTATAAAACACTGAACAAAATTCATTTTTAAGATGGACTAATTTTCACAAATGAAGGCATAAATAATATAGTTTTTGAATTTTGTGTCAAAAATTAACCTAACTAATGTAACCCAAAAGAGAAAGACCTATGTATCAGCCCCTGAATGTCGAGGTCTAAATAGAAATCAATCAATGCTTGTATTTGAACTTGGAAAATTTAATTGAAGACTCAATCTTAAGAAAACTTAGTCTTTAGTGACCAACAATTTAGGAAATTTTGAATGGTGTAACAATGCTAAAATAAAGATCCAACAAGGTACATGTGATTTATTTAAATAATGATGATTGGGATATGAGATAAGACAAATATTTTGAAATAATTTGGGTAGTGTAATGGCGTTATCACTCTCAAAAGATGTAAACAATTTTTTGTTTCAAAGACTTCTAAAGTATGAAACATTAATTGATTTAGGTGGCATAACATTACCCATTTCAATCAAGTGACACACATAATTTCTTTGACATTAAAAGTTTTTCTAATTCAAATAAAGGTATCAAATGGATAGCATAATGAATCTTTAAATAATGGAGTAATGTTGATAAATAAACTTTTTCAAGATGTGGTTTAAATTATTAAAAAAAAAGATTTAACACAACAAGCAAAAATGATAAAGTAAAACTAAGAATATCATCTTAAATCCTATCAACATGTGGCAAAGTGGGGTTGACTAAAACCTATAATTTTTTAATCCTCTAGATTGATCCCATGTGTGCACATTTTTGCATATGGAAAAAAGAGAATAATCATGTATATCAAGTCTTCATCAATGGGCTTATTATTAAAAGGTATTGTCTATTTCACAACCACTACATCCATCACTTATTGAGTGTAGTGTGATGTTCATATTGATCAGATGTCTTGGGGTTAGGTTTCCACTGGTAGAGATTGTTCAACCACTCAAACCATCATTCCAATGTGCTGACCCTAATTTATATACCCCCATATGGATATGGGTGGAAGATGATGTTTGGAGATGAAGTCCCAGGTCAAAGATTCCTTATAGAACCCATAAGAGGTAATGAAGTCCCCCTTACAAGCAAAAAAGCATAAAATATAATCTAAGTAAAAAGGATTTATAGGTTGCTTTTAGATCACCCAAACCATATGGGTTTTAGGGAAAGCCTAAAAAAATTCTTATTTATGAATTTGAACTAAGGCATAATTTACAATGAAAATGGTGTTTTTGATCCCACAAGTTCCCTGTAAGGCATCGAGAGGAGACAATGCGTGCATAAGTTCATTTTTGCTCAAATAATTTTAACCAAGCAATGATAGATGACTTATAAAAAATAAAAATTTGAAGTGAGTTTGGTTTTAAATAATTGAATGGATGTGTTTGGTGGTGTTCTTTGGCCCCTTGGCCTTATGTTTCTAGTTCTTATTAAGCACCAAAAGGAAATGTTCAAGAGTTAATATTCATTTTAAGCGTTAAAAATGAAATATTTATAAAACTTAACCAATCCTATATTCTTTTCTAGTACTAATATCCAAATGTGCAAGATTTGACATGTTCATTTTAGGACCCAAATTAAAATGTTTGATTTGAATAAGTTCCTTTTAAAGCCCAAAATGAGGTGTTTGATTAGTCAAAATAAGAAAATTGGTCCTCAAATCAATCCTTCAACCTACAAATGCTAGATAATAACCCCTTGCTTTAAAGAACTTTCTTGATTGAGAAAATGATGTTTGAATTTTATCTCTCAGTTTTGGATTTTATTTCACATAGAGACCATTAGTAGTCAAAAATAATCGTCAATAATTTCAAGGCAACCATCATCGATTGGTTAATACATAACCATCAGTAGTTGAGAACAATCAGTGTTGATCGATAAAAACCATCATCGATGACTTGTGTACTTGAAGGCAAACAATGTTATTATTAAAAATGTTCATTAGGATAGAATATATAGAATTTAAGATTATGGATCAAAACTATGCTCAAACCAGAGACTTACAAAACCCAAATCATTACAAAAAAACTTGAACAATAGATTGAAATGCAAGTTTTTAACTTATTTTCCCCTACAATCCAACTAGTCATGGTTAGAACTAACCATTGATGGTCACACAAAATTGTCAGAAATCACTGTGTAACATGTGTATGCACAAAAAATGTTACAAAGATGATAAAATAAGCTAAAAACAATTTTAACGACTTTTTAATTACCAAAATAAAAATTTAAAATTGTCAAAGTGGCTACCTTATTGAGATAGACTCAATGAGTCCCACCGAATGTTCCATCTATAAACATAGGAATCTAATAAGGGTAGAATAGTATCATTTTAGTAGATGAAATTAAATCCAAAAAAAACTAATGAAATAACACCTTAATCCTCGATCCTAAGGGGAGCTTAGTGAAGAAAAAGCATTGACAAATCACAACTAAAATTCAAGAAAATAAACTTTCTTAACTTCTTTGAATGCTCCAAGAGATCTCTTCATTGGCTTACTTGGATTATGGTCAATATGTATATGTCAATGGATCTTGGTTATCTCCTTCTCTCCTTGACATCCTTGGATTTATGGCTTTGACTTGTGAAGCTTTACTCAATATTTTGGTATAATAACACTATATCAAAGATATATTTGAAATCATTTTTTAATTATAACATTAATTTATGACAGCTTAAAATTATGAGTGTGATGCCTTCTATTTATATATTTTTCAATTGGGCTAGGATCATTGATGAATTTTCATCCCAAGATGAAGATGTGTGACCATAAATTAATCTAATTATGTAAATAAAATCAATAAATATCCTCATCATGATTTGGTAATAAGGGTAATTAATGAGGTAAAGGAGGGCTTAATCAGGTATTTATTACATTTATGGCTTATAGATGCCACCTCAAAAAAATTATGTAACATGACGATGCAAATATTAGAAACCAATTTTCAATAAATAAATATTCAATAAGTTCCATGTAATTCTTAATTAAGCTCATAATTTGGTTTAGTTTGCCTAATTAAGATTAAACAATTTTAGTGTAATTCTTTGGAAATTGGTGAACAAATTAACCAAATTAGTCTCAATGTCATATTATTAGGTCAAATTTTGATTAACGTGGAATTATAAGATGATGTTAGTTACATGTAGACCAATATCCTATTTAGGATGTTATCAACACAAAATAACACATGCATGTGTCATGTGCTTCTAAATTAGGGGAAGATAGTGGCTTAAAGCATCAAATTGCATTTTTGGCATTTTGGATTAAAATGATTTAGGAAGAATAAACAATCACATAAAATGTATTTCCTTGTTTATGGATACTTTAGCCTAAATCATCACTTATATAAGATAAGTTCAAACCATTTATCGTGTTTTAGTGATTTTAGCCCAAATTGTGATGTTTGGTAGAAATTGGTCTAATGTTTGGTCAGAGGTAATTGGTGGCTAATTTTAGGTGTATATACTAATGAGGCTCAAAATATTCATGATTTTATTTTCCATGGTATCGAAAACAACAACAACCACACTTATAGCTTGGTAAGTGGCATTTATAGTATTCAAGCTTAGTAGGGATTCACATTATAACACTTTGCAATATGAATTGGTTCATCAACACCATGCATTGTTGTTTGTTTCTCCATTACACTCCTTTAGTAGGACATGTGTATTAAACTAAAATACCCACTTGTCTCCTCCTAAAGCAACCAAAAAACTTCTTAGCTATTGTGATTATTAATAGATATTAGAATATAATATATTACTTTATATTAATATTTAATATAATAAATTATATAAATAATATATTATTATATATTTATATATATGGGATCAACATTTATGGTATTTAGTGAGGTATAAATATCTATTTATACTCTTTATCTTTGCAAATCCAAACTTTACCAAAACATAAAGGCATCCCTTTTGATGTAACTTACACTCTTCAATGTGATAGTTGAAGCCTTGATAGAGGAAACTATAATTTCTGAGGTGATCCTAATTTGAGACACATCATGTCACCCCACCATAGTGCTTAGAGAGAAATTTTGAATATAATTGTTATGAATACAATTTAATTAGTTAGTGTTATATATGTATCCATATATATTTGCATATAACATCTTGCATTATTTAATTAGAACAAAAAAATATTTTAAATATATGTATCCCTATCTATTTCCATATGGCATCCTACATTAGTCAATTAGATTATATAATATCTATCTTCCATCAAAGAAGCCTTTTCCATATTCATTTTAATTGGTTTTAAAGTCATCTAATTAGGTTTAATATAGTGAAAACTTTTTATCTAAATAGTTATAGGCTCATCTAAATTGACACATGGTGATTTATCTACTTTGTTAAAGGATACATTAGATGTTTGATCGATGTTTTCATTGAGATGACACATGTTTAGTTCATGTATTCATGAAATGAAATAGTTTGGTGAAAGCTACACATTGTATTTATATCTGTGACATGTCATTAAAATTTGCAAATGTATTTATCCATGGTTCTTATAGTACAAGACTAAAATACCTTGTCATTGCCCCTAACCATCACTACCCAACACACCATTAAAGAATTCACCACTTGCATCTTCTATATGGATTTTCCCTTCCTTACCACCTTGTTATTTCTAAAGATTAAAATGAAACATAATGTTTCCTTTCTACATAACTTATTACCACATCATATGAATAAACTCAAAACTTAAATGTCCACCATCAGCTACACCATAAATATAAGATTATTATTGGGTATGTGAATGGAGTTGGGGGGATAATTTCATGCACATTTTTTGTAATACGTATACATTATGATCATAATGCATATGTATTATTTGAATTTTAGGCTCAAGTTTCTAAGCTATAACACATACATATTTTTGTTGTATGTGTATGCATTTCTAGCAGTAAAAAAATGTATGCATCCCTTATATTATTAAAAAAGTCAGTTGATATCATTTTCACTTTTCTCTCATTCTCTATCCTAATGTGATCATGTTGTGCTTACAAATATCCCAAAACCTTATTAGGTCTTCATTTCAAAGCATAAAATCTCACCAAATCAATGATGACACCACAAAGAGGAGGTAAGTGATAAAAACCTACACCTAATAACCTAAAATTTTGAATTTTTTTCTTATTTACATTGTTTAATTGGTAAGTTTTATGTTTCAATATCTCATTCTAGTGTAAGTGGAAAACATGCTAGCCTTCCTCAGAACCCTATGCCTAACCCCCGTAACCCTCCACATAACCCTGCTATCCCTCGTACAACTCCACAAGATCCCATAGGTAGTCATTAGGATACAAATGCACACATAGTAGAAAAAAAAATAAAAATTGAATATATAATTAGGGACCCCACTTCCACTAACACCTATTGCACTTATTTTGCCTATGCCCTAGAGTTGATGTTAGGTCAAGTGGACTTGATAACAAGACAAATTTAAAGGTGGGAATCACATAAGGATAGGTATAAGGGTTTACTATAATGATAAGTTATCATCCTGTGAGGTGAAGAACAAAAACATATCAAAATATAAATTTTATGCCTTACTCATCAACACATCCACCAATGCACATTTTAAACTAACCCTTAAACATTTCCTAATCCATTAATGCTAATAAAATTTTATTAATGTCAATTTATAGGACTAATGGAGGATGGTGTATGGTTATCCACCATGTAACAACCATAAGGACCTATTTTATTTTTTGATAAAACTCTACTAGGAGTTTTTTATTAATGAGATTCCAAATTATTTTCACTATGGTAAGTTTCAAGGTCGAGGGAAAGGCTTTATGTACCATTGACTAGCTGCACATTATGGGGTAAGTGCATGGAGTTGGGGGACAATTCCATGGACATTTTACGTAACATTATTGCATTAATAAATAATGTGACCATTATATGTAATTACATTGATCACATTATTTAATTAACACAATCATGTTATTTAAATTATGGTTTATTAATTATTGAGCCATAACATGATTTCAATAATGTAAAATGTGATCACATTAATATATAATGTGGTCACATTTTTGTAAAATAAAATGTGATCGCAATACTATTATTTTGCATATTTGAACTCAAATGGAGTGATTGTTGTTTAACATGTAATGCAATTGTGTTCCTGGTAGTTTACACATAAAACCATGTGGGAGTTACACATGATGATAACTATGTATAGAAGCTTATATTTAATATTCTAAATGTGAAGTATAAGTGTTACACTTATTTTCTTATACTTTAAATTTATTTTACTAAATATAATAAATTATGGTTGATCAACATCTAATAGAGTTGGTCTCACAACTATACACCTTACGATGTGTATAATAGTTTTTCAAAATGCAATCAAGTTAGTACTTAGGCATTATTAGGGTCTAAGTATTAAACTTGGTATTTTAGGACAAGATTTTTGTAATTGATGACAATTTTTGGTAAACATATAGTCATTTTTAGGTTTTTATGCATTTCAAAATGATTCTTGACATTTTTAGGAGTTATATGTTTGTTAAAATTAAAGTTTGTAAACCACTCACTTTGAAATTTATTAAAAGTGGTGTGATTGGGGTAGCATAGGTCATATTGATGACCTACACACATAAAACAACCACTTTGTGTTAATTTTACTTTTTCATCATCCATCCCTCATACCTGATCACTTCATACTCATGCTTCATCACCCATAATCACTCTCTCATCATTATTCATTGTCCCTAATCACTCCCTCATTAAACATCACTATCCCTAGTCATCTCTAATGACTACCTTATCATCCTCAATTACTCCCTCATTGACCCTCACTATCCTTCATCATACCTAATCACTCACTCCTCATCCATCATTATCCCTCATCACTCACTCATTGACCCTCAACATCCCTCATCATCTTTAATCAATCCCTCATCATCTCTAATCACTCCCTCATTGGATCTCATCATCCTTCATCATCTCTAATCACTCACTCGTTGGCTCTCACCATCCCTAATCACCACTTCATCATCCCTAATCACTCCCTCCTCATCCCTCATCATCCCTAATCAGTTTGTTATTGATCATTACCATTCCTCATTATTTATGATTAATACCTCATTATCCTTATTCACTCCCTAATTAACCCTTACCATCCCTCATCATCTCTAATCATTTCTTCATCATACCTCATCATCTCTAATCACTAATTCCTCATATCTCATCACCTCTAATCAATCCCTCATTAATCATCACTATCCCTCATCATCCCTAATCACTCCTTCATCCTCACTAATTACTCCCTCGTTGACCCTCACCATCCCTCATCATCCCTATTGACACCCTCATCATCTCTATTCAATTCCTCCTCATCCATGCTCATCCTTAATCAATCCATATAATACCTTGATGGTGCTATTTTATTGGGGTTTAACAATGTTAGGATTTACAAGTGGAGAGTTAAGTGTTATCATTAAATATAAGACATAGTGATAAAAATGATGTGGAGGAAAATTTAAAACGTAAATATTTAACACCCATGATAAAATATGGGCATATTATAAATGATGTAATTCATAATTGAAAATACACTAGAAAAAGAGAAGGAATTAAAACCACTATATCACCAAAAATGGGTAGTAAATACATGATAATCAACAATATATGTGATTTCTTGAAACTAATCAATTGTTTTTCATATGAGGACATTTTATGATCCAAATAATTACATTAAAGGCCTTCTATTTATATGTCTTTTGATTGACTCATCATACTAGAGAGTGGAAAATTATTTTCAAATGATTAGAATAAGTAGTCCAATATTGGAAAGTGGTGCTTATATCTCTACTTCAACATCTTGATAAGTGGGTAAAATTTATCTCATAGTATATAAAGGTAAGAAGATGATATATTATGAACCCAATGATATGGTCGGTACTAAAAATATCTCTACTTCCCCTAATAAGAAATTATATGATTAAAAATATTTTTTAATTAATAAATTTAAATCAATGATGAGCCAATACACTTCATCATTTCCAATGGAAGTCAGAATAATTTAATTTCTCATAAAGAATATTTTCAAAAATTAAACTTGAAATTTATACATCATCCATAACCACACGCTAGTGTGTGGTCTAGTGTCAGCCTTGAGAAAGGAATTCATGTGTGAACCTGACCAAGATTCAAGTCATACAATAATGAAATACACTACATAAATTTTACTCTGATTCAAATCTTCTCAATATTAGAAAATTATACAACATATTTGTGTTTAATTTTTATCTTTGGAACCAAAATTCCAAAGGTGGAACTGAACAAAGATTCATCTAGTCAGCTAAAAAATAAAGATAATTTGTTGAAATAAAATTTAGACACTATTTTTTGTTATTACTTATGTTAATTAAGGGATAGTTAGATATTTCTTACATTACATTATTTCATTGCTATGAGTTAGTTATAGTGTATATGTTTATATTATGATCATGTTGATTTAATATTTTATGATATATGTATATCATGATGTTATGGTCTAACCACCTAATTGTTATGAGTTTGACATAAGATAACTCATCCCTCAGAGCGTGACATAGGGAGAGCATCATCATAGAGGGTGACATAGATGGAGTTATTAGGGGGTGATAGAGAAACTAGCTAGAATGATACAAACATCACATTAGCTAGTGCATGTTAGGTGCATAGTGTAATGGTTAAGATAGTGTATTTTGAGGCCATTTTAATTAAATAGTTACTTATACATAGTTTATAACATATTATGTATGGTTGTATAGATTTATCTTGCGTGATTTACATGTATGATAATAATGTTTTCATAATTAGATTAAATTTGATTTTATTGATTTATAAAATTATCATTAAATCTTCATGATATTTGAGTTGCTAATTTAATTATAAAATATGATAATTGACATTAAAGAGAAAAAAATAAGAAAAAAAGAAGAAATCCTTAAAATAACTAAAAGGAAAGAAAATAAAAATAATAACATAAAGATAAATATTAATGTTTAATTTTAGGAAAAAAAATATTTTCATAAAAATAATAAAAAATAAATAAATAAAAACCAAAAATATAAAGGAAAAATATTTTAAAAAAAGGTTACTGCTCTTATCATAAGAGGAGAATAAAGCTAAAAAAGGATATATTCAAACCAAAGGGAGGGAGGCTCAGCATACAAAGGATAAGTATAAGAGTGTGGAAGATATCAGAGGAGAAGGAACTAAGGAGAGCATTCAACAAGGGGGAGATTTCTTTAGTATTAAGCAAATCCATGTTAGAGTTTGAGAGGTAGGCAATGTATTTAATTTCTATGTATTTATTTTCATATGGTTTGGAGTGTTTGATGAAAATATTTTATTGTATGATAATAGTCAACCATTTTCATATATTTATACTCGTAAATAATTTATATACTAGGCATTATAGATTAAATACTAGTACAAAATAGAAATGTCAAACTATGCATATGTATAGCGGTCTCAATTTTTATATAATATGTATTTATGTGACCAATATGAAAAAATATACATATTTGTGTGTGTGTGTGTGTGTGTGTGTGGGCACGCGCGTACTCGCACGCGTTAGATGGCATTCAATAATTGGGTGACTTACATATGCATAGAGGCATATATAAAGTAGATAATTTATAATATCTAAATCACCTTATACAATGAACTAAGAATCGATATAGTGAAGCTATGATAATTGTGACATTTTCAGATCTATAAAGCAATTTTTTTTTTGAGTAACATAATATGATTAAATCCATACATTTTTTAGTATTGACTGCCTTTACATATAAGGTGCATCTATTAATCCATGTTAGAAAATAGAGATTTAGTCTTAATCCTTTATATGCAACAGTTTAGAATGGATAGAACAAAACATGTATTAATGCACAATGAGTCATCTAGAATAATAACTAGATCTATCAAATCAAATAATCTCCCAAATAAATAATGCAATCTAAGGTAAACTAATTTTTCAAAAAATTGAGGTTAGACAATGAATTTTTCATGGAAAAAATGTCTTGTTTTAAATTTTTTGCATGTAGTGATCTTCTAGTTAAAACTACTGAATTATTTATAAATGGAAAGCTACATATAAATATAAATTTATATAGAGATATATGCAAAAGTAAAAGGTATCTAAAATAGTTGAAGGAGTCTCATTCATCACGGAATGGTTGATGGAAATTTTGGAATGCCTTAGAAACATGTTTTAGATGAGTCCACAGATCGACTGTCAAAGTCCGTAGCTCAAAAGTAGAAGTCTGTAGCTTGATTATCTAGGTTCATAGCTCAAATATCTAAATACATATCTAAACTATCAAAATATATATCTTGACTATTTAAATCTATATCTCAACTATGAAATTTCAAAACTATCTACTGAGGTCCATATAACACATGGGAAAGTCTGAAACTTCTCTAAAATGATAGGTTTGTGACTATGGCCCTTCCTTTGCATTATGGGCTCGTATTAGGACTCTTCCGTAGATGATATAATACTTGTAAATATCAAAAATGTATGACTAATCATTGAAATAGTTAGAACATTATGAAAATAGTGCTAACTGAGACTCACATAAGCTTAAAGAGACAAAAGCATTAATCTTATACCTTAGACTAATTATAAGCCCTAATACTTAATTAAATGTTCAACCTATGTGGAATATTAATGGCTATGAAGGATGATACAATATGGTTATAGTGAGTCATAGCATGGACTCATCATTAAGGACTTATAATTTATAATACATATTAACAAAAATCATAGCTAATGACTTATGTCTTATCATGAAGTTTATCGAAATGAGTATGTTTCTTTATTTTTGTATGTATACAATTATATTATATCAAAATCCTAAAATAGATTTTAATAAAGCATTTGATTCATATATAGCTCAATGTATCCTTTCATTATGTCATGATAATCTTTATGATATGCATGAGTTAACTTATCGTGTGTGTGTGTGTGTGTGTGTGTGTGTGTGTGTGTGTGTGTGTGTGTGTGTGTGTGTGTGAAACAAAAGAGGTGATCCCAATATAATTATATAATATACTATAATTAACAATATGTTTAAAGAGAATATAGGTATACATATGCCTATTAGAATATATATTTGCATAGGGTTATGTACTTATAATTGTATTTATATTGAGGGTTCAAAACTATATCATAGTTTTATTTATAGTAAGACCTTATTTATGCATGTATACAACTCGTTGAAAGCATAAAAAATACTAGAATGGAATATCATATGTTTCATAGGAACTGAGACTTTTTATTATTATAACTAGTTGTTTGAACAAAAGCTTAAGCTTTCATTGATTTATAGCTACTTTATTATGGCTACTTTTGGTATCACTAGTTGTACTTAGGAACACTAGACTATAATAATATGGGTTATCATAGGGTGTAGTATATTTGGAAACTATTTATATAGTAATTAAAATTTGCACTTAGATGTAAATTATACCCTTATGGTATAAACTATAGTTATTATTTTTATTATGGGATAGATATTATTTTGAGATTCATTCATACATTTGATGGAATAAATGTATTCTTTTATATTATCCTATGCTTAGAATGTTATATAATTTCTATTAGGATGTAATCTATATGAATCTATGGGTTATACTATTTTAACCAAATCTCACATTGATAATACTGAGTAAGTAATGAGATGGATTTGACTAGCTGACTAGCATCACAATATGATATGAAGGTAATTTGATCAAGTGGTGTGTATGAACTTGAATGATCATTAGATCATTAAATTATTAAATACTTTGGCCAAAGAAATGTTAACTGAGACATTATCATTTCATTAATATGACTTACATGTTTATGTGATATCTTTAGTAGAATAGGTTTCTATGATACATCACATGTTTAGTATTAGAAATCATATAATACATAGGTACTAGTTTATCTCTCTAGATTTCATCTCCATCACTATCTACTCATCCATGAGGGGAGAATCATTCCTTGATGGGACTCGTATGATGGATTGTTTGTCTATGGTTGGCGTGGAAAAGTGCTTGTATGATTATCTCCCTCTCCAAAATAGTACTAATTTTGAGATGATACTTGAGATTACCAAAGATACTAGATTCCAAAGAACTATGCTCCAGGGAGACATGTATCTTATATATTTACAATATATTTTATTTATTATTTTAATATTATTATGATGATCTATAATTACTTAGTTATTATACATTGATAGAAGTAGCTATATGGATGTACCAGTCATGCTTGGATATTTGTAATTACTTTCTATATTTGTATTATGATGTATTTTTGAATGATGATAGTGATCAATGATATATGGTGTAGTATAATTTATTTACATTTATCACACTTCGATTATTTCATATGATCTTAGATTATATTTTCATGGTGTAATTTATTTAAGTATATGTTTTCAAAATTTAAAAAATCACATATTTATAGGTAGATCCTAGTGGGGATGGTACATGTGGTATCAGATCTATAGCTTAAATTATAAGACCTAATGAGTCCACTAATGTTTTCATACCCTTATGTTTATATAAATTAGGATGGTAAAATCTAGACTATCTGGAGAGGGTCTATCCAATGTCAATGACAATAATCCTATATTTAATCCTAATCAATTTGTCACTTAGCAATCAATAAAGATTGATTAGATTCTCGTATCCATGAATGATAATAAGAACCATATTTTTTCCTTGGAATATTTAATTCATGGAAATAAAGAGGAAGAATTTCTAGATGTGGTTGAAAATCATCCCACACAAAAGGAAAACCCTCAAGATGAAAGAGCTCAGGTAGTTTTAGAGAATTCTAGAGACATGAAAGAGGTGAACCCAGCTGACTTCAATGGAATTATTCTAGGTAATGGATCTGAAGCATGGTTTCCTAAAATGGATAAGTATTTTGAGATTTGAAACAACTTCAAGGTCACTGAGGTTGAATGAGGAGCATACACATTGACTGGTGAGATAGCTACATGGCAGGCCAACAAGAGGTTTGTAATGAATCTTATCTTGACCACCACTACTTAGGATTAGTTTATGACTTTACTCAGGTCATGGTTGTTTTCAAATATTTATTTCGATTATAAGCTCATAGATATTCATAATCTAAAGTACTGAGACTTATTATTGAATAAGTACTAAGATAAGTTCAACAAATTTATGAAGTATGTAACTCAATACAAAGGAGATGAGAGGTTTAGAATAAAAAAATTTATGATAGGATTGAGGCCCTAGATCGATGGAGAGGTGGATGTCCATGGATGTAAAATAATGGACCAAGTCTTTAAGAAGGTGGTCAAATAAAAAGAAAAGTTGAAGTATATTTCATAGGCTAGGGATAATTTCAAGAAAACGTTAGAAATTCTAAGTGAACTTTAAAAAATAATAATTATAAATAGAGGAGTGGAGAGTCCATAAATTAGTTCAAAAACTAGAATGCCAAATTCAATAATGGTTCAAGCAACAAGAAATTGAGATATGGTTCAAAACATGGTTTTAATGAAAACCAATAGACTGACAAGAAGTGATCCCCTCTAGGTTATTTAATTTGTGGAGATAACCATTATGGTTTTGATTTCACTTAGGAAAAGTCTAATAATAAAGGTCCTACTCCTCAACAAGGTAGTTTCACGCAATAGTTGATAATCAGTAAACCAAATTTCAAAAATTACCCATTGAGCTCTCAAGTACATTATTTGACCATCCAATTTCCATTTTGATAGATACAAGGGCTAAATAATGTTTTATAGATCCTAAAATTATTATTAAGTTATCCATGAGAGTTAGAGTAATGAAAAAGTCATGGTTATTGTAGTATGGGAATGACTCAAAAGTCATGGTTGACAAGTGTTTAGTTGAAGAAAAGATTGGGTTGACCAACTTCATAGTAGTAGTAGATCTATATGTATCACTAATAGGGTCACATGATTTGATATTAGAATTAAAATAGATTGAAAATCATAAGTCTAAGGTTGACTTCTACTTAAATAAGGTTCAAGGTCTAGATGATTTTGGAAATCTGACACAAATTCAAGGTGAGAAAAGAGAGTTGAGGCTTAGGTAGATTTATGCAATGAAACTCATGAGGGTCCAAGGAAAAATTTACCAAAAAATTATCATCAAGGTAATGAAATGGAGGAGTCTACGAAACCATTTCTCAGAGATTTCCTTTTTCTTAGAGATTTCTATGATATGTTTTTGTAAGAATTGCCAGGATTATGTCCTAAATGTGAGTTCAATTTCTCTATTGATATCATACATGAATTGAAACCATTGTCTAAGGCTCCATACATGATGAAAACCATTGATTTGGTTGAATTAAAGGATAAACTCTAGGGATTATTGTTCAAGAGGTTAATTAGGCTAAGTGTGTCACCATGGGGTTCACCCATTATCTTTTTCAAGAAGAAGGATGGTACTCTTCCACTTTGTATTGGTTTTAGAATAATAAGCAAGACAACTAACAAAAATAGGTATCTTCTACCTTGTATATATGATATTTCCAATCAAATAGAGGAAGAAATGGATTTTTCTAAGATTGATCTTAGAGTAGGATACCATCAGCTAAAGATATAGGATGAGTATATTCTAAAGATAGCATTCATAACTTGTTATGGGAATTATGAATTCATAATGTTACCATTTGGGTGGATAAATTCCATGGAAAAATTTAGGAATCTCATGAATAGTGTGCTCAGAGATTATCTAGACCACTTTGTTTTGTTTTTTCTTGATGACATTATTATATACTTTAAGAGTGAATAAGAGCATCATAAACATCTAGAACTAGTTAGAGAACTAAAGCAGAATCACAAGTTGTATAGTAAGTTGTTCAAGTTCACATTTTTTATAAGAGAGTATAATATTTTGTAAATATTATCTATAAAGATGGTATCTTAGTAGATACAGTAAAGATAAGAGCTAGTATGGAATGGTCAACACCAAATAATGTGCATGAGGTAAGAATTTTCATGCATCAGTGTTAAGAGTTCCTTAACCTAATGGTCAATTTTTAGTGGTCATAAATAGATTAGTTGATGGACTAGGAGGACTCCTTATTCAAGATTGTGTAGTGGTCGTGTACGAGTCATTGAAGTTTAAGCCTTATGAGGTAAACTATGAGCCTCATGACCTATAACATAGAGAAATTTTTCATGCTTTGCAAGTGTGGTAGAAATACATATTGGGAAAACCATTTGACCTCAACATAGATAACTTTGGACAAAAATACATCTTCACCCAATCAAATTTTAATTTTCATCATAGATGTTAGCTTTTGTTCTTGTCTAATTATAATTTTGATAGCAATTATATCAGAGGCAAAGAAAATAGTGTAGCCAATGCCCTATGTTGTACAAGGTGTATAGATGTCATGGCTACTATCAGGAGTACTTTCAAGGATTGAGTGATTGAATTCTCACAAAGAGATAAATTCTATGATTAGCTCATAAATGCAATGTCTAAAAATGCTTAGAATTCTTAGTAAAAAGGACTCAATTTAGAGAGTGATCATATTTTTTGTTATAATTTAAGGACGTATGTGATAGATCAAGAAAATCAATTGATAAAAATGCTAAAATGTGATGTCCCTTACTTAGGGGCTACTTTTCTTCCTACAAAAAACTCTGAACAATGGCAAATCACTAATCTTATTATTGTCCAGATGGTTACAATAGATGTCCTTAGTCATGCATAAAAGGAATATTCAGATTCGGCCTTAAAACCCTGATTAACTT
The DNA here is from genome assembly GCA_037957365.1 of Torreya grandis. NCBI lineage: Eukaryota > Viridiplantae > Streptophyta > Pinopsida > Cupressales > Taxaceae > Torreya > Torreya grandis. Next base: position 444,704 of record JARHVA010006560.1, on the reverse strand, counting down.
TTGTTGATCTGGAAATTGAGCTTGAATCTGTGTATCTCAGCTTACTGTGTCAAACACACAGTCACCAACATCGGTCGATATACTGCTAACGTCGGTCTCTGTCAGTCCTTCACTGCTGACGTTGGTCTTCAGTCGGCCGATGTCGGTTACTGGGGACCTCTTTATGCCGTGGTTGATATCTGCCTGAACCTGTACGGACCTGTACAGACTTTGTACGGCCACCAATTAAGCACAACCTGTCTGTTTTCACCCATGATCTGAAGATATACAATTCTAATACAGAATATCTATATCTGTATAATTTATTGAATAACAACTAATAAAATAAATACCTGAATTACTGTGATAACTTTTGTGTGAAGTTATCTCTCAAAATCCCTGAAATACTGTGATAACTTCTATGTGAAGCTATCTCTCAAATCTATATACCTCTGTGATAACTTTTGTATGAAGCTATCTCTCAATTTGGCAATAGATCAGGTGATATTTCATAGCCTCTGAATCACACACAATGAAGAGTTGACGTTCTCCACTGCAGATGGAATCCTGAAACCCTTGGCTCAGTCTTCACAAAAGAATTTCTTCAATATCAAAATCAATAATCAATGCATGAATACAAACTCTCTCCCATGAGAAACTCTTATACCCCTCCAAAGGTGTGCTTGCTAAAATTAGATTCCCTTAAATTAGAATTAGGGTTTCTTAAATTAGAATTCCTCAAATTAGAACTTGGGCTTCTTAAATTAGAATTAGGGTCTTAAAATTAGACCCATTAATTAATAATTAATAATTAATTAATATCTAATTTAAAATTAGACCAAATAATTAATTAATTAATATCTAATTTAAAATTAGACCAAATAATTAATATTTGATTAAATCAATCAAATATTAATATCTCCCTCAATACATGTCGGATCCTCGAACCGTTCGAAGCTGGTGAACCAGGGAGTGATTCTGCACATGACCATACCAAAATAAAGGCACTCCACTGCATGTCAAATATCTCTAAATAATAGGAGCTCAGGCCAAATGTGTCTAAAATAACCTAAATGAAAGCCAACTATAGAAATTCTACAAATCGAAGCCAAGCCAATTTCCATCATGACCCTCTATCCATCTTATTAGCCTACGAAGGTCGCATAATAGGCTAATCATCAAGCCTGTCAATGTCCACGAAAAAGGGGACATGACAATCCGCCCCTCCTAAAATTGCTTGTCCCCAAGCAATCTCAGAACAATGAACCACTCGATCCACCTGGATCCCAAATGTAGTTATGCTCTGCACTGCTGTAAATCAATACAATTACCTACAATATCATCAAAAGTAGAACAAAGAGGAATCCACAATCAAACTGGTGAATGCAACTCAACCAATCTCTGAAATCACAACTGCCTTGGATGTGTCAATACTGCAGTCTGTGTAACTTACTTCTACCAATTCCATCTACAGAAGATGGTGCCAATCCATTCCAAAATGGATGGTAAGAAACAAGTGCCGATCTACACCTACGTGAAATCACATCTTTGATCTCTAGATCAACAGAAGAATAAAGAGCATACCCTACCGTATAATGTCGGTAGGAGCCCCTGAACTCTGCTACTGGCTCACCATCATTGAACTAGGAATCAACAGATGGCTCCAATCTCTGACTCCAAGTGGCTGTAGGCTGGATAGGACCCTGTGCAATCTGCTCAACAAACCCCACCTCAAAATCCTTGTGAGGTAGCATAGTAGATAGGATCCCTATAATCTCCCCACCTAATCTGCTAATAACACCAGTACCTTGGATGAGAACACCTTCTGTCACTCTATGCAAATCCAAATGAACACCTGCACTATCTAGAAAATACTCCATGAATGATTCAGTGCAGTAAAAATTATATGAGGAAGCATCAACATACTCCCCCACACACCACAACTGATCCCTCTGTAAAGGCAACACAACCAACTATACCACACTATCATCTGTGTGAGAAGCATCAATCTGGGGACTCGACTCCACTGGTATCTCAAACTCATCAAAACCAAGTACTCCCAAATCTTGAACCGGTGTGTCAACCTCAACAACATGTTCCTTAGCTACAACTATAGGAATGTACTCACCAACAACACTCAATGTACTAACCTCTGAGTTTGGGGCTGGTGAAGACCATAAATGCTCTAACTCTATGGTCCTCTCAGCCAAATGAAATTGTGACTCTTCATAAGCCAACTGCGTACTTTCAAGAATCTCAGAAGTCACCTCGAGCTGCTGGGTAAGTTCACTCACCCTATCTCTGTTGGCCAATAATGCATCATATGTTGTGCTGCCCCACTCCATAAGATAATCTCTGTCGGCTACCAACAACATATAATCCTATCTCAAAATCTGGATAGCCTCCCATAAAGAGTGAATCTCTGTCAAGGACAAATAACTGCCTCCCTGTTCAATGCTAGTAGGAGAACCCCATCCATAAACTACTAACAACTGATGAGCAACATCAAAATGCTTGCAAGTAGTAGCAATGTCTCACTCACTAACTCTCAGCTGACTAGACACATGACGGTGCTGGCTAGATTGTCTCCTACAATCCTCCACTGATGCACGGTCCAAAAGAGTAGACTCAAAATCACTAACCTCTGTAATACTACCATCCATACTCTATGAATCAAATTCAAAGCTCATATCAACACACGGAGTATCAACAACTGTAGCATCACTGTCTAACTCCTCCATATCAAAAGAAATTGTTGAAGAAACTAAGTCCTCAAAACTATCCATTGCATTCTCTTGGGTGTCATCTACAATAATCAGATCCTGGGACTCTTCTACAATCTCTGCCATATCTGAGAGATCATCAACACTCAGTGTACTAACATCTGAGTACACCTCTACACTCTGAGTGCAAACATCAGACTCATCCTCATCTAACTCTGAAGAGACTGCTGTTGAAACTATCTCATCATCACAATCTCCCGTTCCCATGTCCTCTGCAACTAACTGAGAGTCTAAATCCCCATGACTAAGCTCATCCGCATGTCTCTCAGAATCCGAGTGAGCCACCTTCATTGCCTCCATGCCCTCCTTGATCTGTTGTAAGTCATCACAAGAAGAACCTACTGTAACTCCTTTCTGTCTCCTTATGTTTTGAAGATGTTGTCTCACATTGGTAGCCACTAATCTAGCCTCCTTGGCCTTTTGTGACCACATATCACATAAATTTTGGGTCCTTTCCATATCCATCCAAGTTTGATGTTCTTGATGTGAAGATGAAGGAGAAATATGATCATGCAAAGAATCCATATTCTTATTATCCATATCATTAGCATGCTCTATGCTAGTCTCCAATGTAGAAGTCTCAAGTGGGACTTCTTGCAAAGCTGATATAGACAACTCATTCCCCAAGGTTGCCCTCATATCTTCTTGAGTCAAATCAACATGTCTAACAACTGGTGTAGAGCTGCCCTCAACCCCTGTAGAGACCACTTGTTTCTCCTTCGTTATGTTTTGTGATGTGGACCTTTTACGAATGGATGCCATATACCGTACTAATTTGTCTTCAAATGTAGGATCTGAAAGAGTTTCATTCATCCTCTGGGTTTCAACCAACTGGTTCAAACTTTGTTTTAGCTTCTTCATATCCTTATCACACTGTTTCTAAGTACTTGAAGACATCATGGATACTTTGTTGATTCAATCTACCCAACAAGATGGCAGGACATTAACTCTGATTTGCCCAAACTATCCAACAGGATGGCAGGAATTTGGCTCTGATACCACTGTGATGTCCCTTACTTAGGGGCTCCTTTTCTTCCTACAAAAAACTCTGAACAATGGCAAATCACTGATCTTATTATTGTCTAAATGTTTACAATAGATGTCCTTAGTCATGCATAAAAGGAATATTCAGATTCGGCCTTAAAACCCTGATTAACTTTTGCAGATCTGGAAATTGAGCTTGAATATGTGTATCTCGGCTTACTGTGTCAAACACACAGTCGCTGACATCGGTCAATATACTGCCGACGTCGGTCTCTGTCAGTCCTTCACTGCTGACGTCGGTCTTCAGTCGGTCGATGTCGGTTACTGGGGACCTCTTTATGCCGTGGTCGATATCTGCTTGAACCTGTACGGACCTGTACGGACTTCGTATGGCCACCAATTAAGCACAACCTATCTATTTTCACCCCTGATCTGAAGATATACAATTCTAATATAGAGTATCTATATCTGTATAATTTATTGAATAACAACTAATAAAATAAATACCTGAATTACTGTGATAACTTTTGTGTGAAGTTATCTCTCAAAATCCCTAAAATACTATGATAACTTCTGTGTGAAGCTATCTCTCAAATCTGTATACCTCTGTGATAACTTCTGTATGAAGCTATCTCTCAATTTGGCAATAGATCAGGTGATATTTCATAGCCTCTGAATCACACACAATGAAGAGTTGACGTTCTCCACTGCAGATGGAATCCTGAAACCCTTGGCTCAGTCTTCACAGAAGAATTTCTTCAATATCAAAATAAATAATCAATGCATGAATACAAACTCTCTCCCATGAGAAACTCTTATACCCCTCCAAAGATGTGCTAGCTAAAATTAGATTCCCTTAAATTAGACTTAGGGTTTCTTAAATTAGAATTCCTCAAATTAGAACTTGGGCTTCTTAAATTAGAATTAGGGTCTTAAAATTAGACCCATTAATTAATAATTAATAATTAATTAATATCTAATTTAAAATTAGACCAAATAATTAATTAATTAATATCTAATTTAAAATTAGACCAAATAATTAATATTTGATTAAATCAATCAAATATTAATATCTCCCTCAATACATGTCGGATCCTCGAACCGTTTGAAGCTGGTGAACCAAGGAGTGATTCTGCACATGACCATACCAAAATAAAGGTGCTCCGCTGCATGTCAAATATCCCTAAATAATAGGAGATCAGGCCAAATGTGTCTGAAATAACCTAAATGAAAGCCAACTATAGAAATTTTGCAAATCAAAGCCAAGCCAATTTCCATCATGACCCTCTATCCATCTTATTAGCCTACGAAGGTCGCATAATAGGCTAAACATCAAGCCTGTCAATGTCCATGAAAAAGGGGACATGACATAAAAGAACTAAACAATACCTCATATTCAAGACATCTAGGATTAACCAATCTAGGGGTAGATCTTATACCACTATATTTAGTCAAGGGAATCAAGAAAGAAGTAGCAGATTATGTCACATTATCTAGGGTGTCAGTGAGTAAAAGATGAGCATGTGCATCCGATTAGGTTATTATATCTGCATGATATACTAGAATGGAAGTGGCATGTTATCAATATAATTTTTTTCTATTATTTTATATGTCATAAAATATGCATGATATGATCTTGGTAGTAGTTGAAAAACTAACCATGGCAGTTTATTTTATACCAGGTAATTTCAATGATGATGCACTTACTCTTAAAAATATATTTTTGAAGGAAATATATAGGTTGCATGGATTTCGTAAGAAGATCATTCTTGATCGTGATCCAAATATGATTTATAGATTTTGATTAACTCAAAATTTATCTCTGCGTATGTAACTAAATTTTAGCACTGCATATCACCTATAGACTGATCATCAAACTAAGAGAGTTAGTCAAATGTTAGAGGATACTCCTCATATTTATTACATGGATCAATAGTACAAGATGGGAATACTATCTTTATTTGGTTAAGTTTACATATAAAATCTCATACCAATCAACTTTCAAGATGGTAGTGTTTGAGGCACGGTACGGAAGAAGGTGACGGACACTAGTCAGTTGGGACAAGTTAGAGGACATGCTAGTCATTGGACTAGAGATGATTTCAAAAATGGAAGAGTTAGATTAATCAAGAAGAGATTGGTCAAGGCTAATGATAGGCATAAGAATTATGATTATCTAAAGAGGATAGATAGACAGTTTTTAGTAGGTCATTTTTTTTTTGATTTGTTAAACCATAGAAGAGCTTGATTAAATTTAGGGAGTTAGGAAAACTATCATCAAGATATGTTAGACCCTTCTACATGTTAAAATTGTTTAATATTATAATGTATAGGCTTGCATTTTTTCCATATTTTTTTTTAAAAGTATATAGCTGTTCCTATGCATGTGTTGGATCAGAATGCTTTGCAGATTATGAATCACATGCTGGTCATGGTAGGACAAATCAAAATAATTGACACTCATAAACTTCATTTATATAATATAGATATGTTATAGTGCAAGGTCTAGTGGGAACAATACTCTGAGGATAGTGCCTACTCGGGAGGACTATGATGAGTTCTATAGGGGATTTTCACAATTATTTACTTGATTTTTAACTATTTTGTTAAATAATGTTTCTAATTTATAACTTATGTTTGAATAAGAGTCATCGAGGATGATGACTAGCTTTAAGGGGCAAGGATGTTACATCACAATTCCTGGGTAAGAAAATGTATTTCATTATCCATGGATATTTATAGTTAACAATACGATTGGTTATATTTAACTAAGCTTTGAGATATATGTTATTATCATATAGTTTTATATTGTTTAGGTTACATGATTTTAATTATATGAGTTAGCCGTAGTGTATATGTTTACCTTATGATCATGTTGATTTAATATTTTATCTATATTTTATGATGTATGTATATCATGATTTTATCATATAAATACCTACTTATTATGAGTTTGATGCATGAGAACTAATCCATAAGAGCATGATGTAGGGAGATCATCATCAGAGAGGTTGACATATATGGATTTCCTGGTGGATGATAGAGAAAATGGCTAGAACCCTGCACACACCACATTAGCTAGCACATGTTAGATGCATAGTGAAATTGTTAGAATAGTGTGTTTTGATACCATTTACATTAACTATTTGTTGATACATGGTTGATATCATATTTTAAATGGTTATATATATTTCATCTTGCATGATATGTGTGTATGATCATTAAAGTTTGCATAATTATTTTAAATTTATGTTTATTGATTTATGAAATTATCATTAAATGGTCATTAAATTTGAGATGCTAATTTAATTATGAAAATTATTTATTATTTTAATTAGTATAAAATATGATAACTGACATTTAAGAGGAAAAAATAGGAAAAAGAGAAGAAATCTTTAAAATAAGTAAAATGGAAGAAAAGAAGAAAATGATAATAAATGAAGAGAAATAGAAATATTTAAATAATTGAAAAAAATAAGATTTGATAAAAAAATAATAAAAAAAACAAATAAATAAAAAAAACAAGAAGGAAAAATCTATAAAAAAAAAAGAAAAGCTACACCCTTTCTCATAAGAGGAGAATTAAAAAAAATGATATATTTAGATAGAAGTGAGGGAGGGGCTTCATACAAAGGAGAAGAAATAGAGTGTAGAAGATATTAGAGGAGAAGAAAATGAGAGACCCAATAAAGGGAGAAGATCTCTTGGTAATAAGCAAATTTGGGTTAGAGTTTGAGACCTAGGCAATGAATTCAATTTGTGTATTTATTTTCATATGGTGTTGACTATGTGATGAAATTACCTACATGTATGATGATAGTCAACCATTTTTCATAGAGTTATACTGGTAAATAATATGTATAATAGGCATGATAGAGTAAATACTAGTACAAACTAGAAATGTCAAACCGTGCATGTGTATAGAGGTTTTGATTTCCATATAATATATATTTATGTGACCAATTGATATATTTATATGACTTTATATATATATATATATATATGGCTATTTACACACACACACACACACATATATGTGTGTGTGTGTGTATAGGGCTATTTATATATACATATATACATACACAGATATACACATACATCTACACACACACACACACACACACACACACAATGAACTAAGAATTGATATAGAAAAGCTATAATAATTATGGCACTTTCATAACTATGAAGCAATTTATATTTTTGACTAAACTATTTTGATTAATTCTATACACTTGATTTACTATTTAATAGCTTTACATATAAGATGTATATGTTGATACAAGTTAGAAAACAATGATATACTCTTAATACTTTATATGAAATGATTTATAATGGATAGTAGTGGTAATTGTGCAAAGTTGGAGGGTAAAAAGGGGCCTACTTGTCGACATGACTTTCCTAAAATTTTAGAAGTCTGAAGTTTTATAGATAATGTAAGATATATACACTCCAACTTTGAAGATGGTGTAAGAACATGAAATGTATAATTTCAAGTATAGTTTTCAAAACACTATTTTTTTTTAAATTGTTATATATAACTAGGTAAAACATCTAAAATTTTAAGAGAAACTTCAATTATTTTCAAAAAACATAGTAGATAGACGATTGTGCAGTGCACCATTTTTTGAGTAGCATTTAATATTATTTGAAACCGTTTAATATTCAATTGTGTATTAGATTGAACTAAATATTCAATTCATTTAATATGGTGTGCTTCGAAATCCCTAATTGACATTATATTAAAATAATTCCTTAGACGGAGACCAATTACTCTTAATTATAGATAATATTCAAGAAAATACTTGACTGGTTTTAAATGATGTGTAATTAGGGGAAAATATTAAAAAAGGACATTAGATGAACATAATTCATTGCATGGGGTGAAAAATGCCTCGATTGATAAGTCGAATCAGTTAATTACATAGGAATTGGTTATCCCCAATTGTGTATAGTATTGAAAAAATATCAATTTATTTTGCGTGGTGTAATTAGAGCCCAAAATGATATTAGGTGGATGAAATTCCTTTTCTGGGGATTAAGTGGCCCCAATTGCATATCATATTTAACGTAATTACTAATTTGTTTAATATGGTATGCAATCAGGGCTATTGGAACCCAACCAAAATTATATGGACAAAATTACTTTCATGGGGCTCAATTGGCACCAATTATGTATAAGATAGAACCAAATACATGATTAGCTAAATATATTTTATAATCAAATCCAACAAAGTTATAATTGACATTAAGTGTATTAAATTACTTGCATGAGACTTGGTTGTCCATAATTGCATATTAAACTTAACTAAATACTTGGTTGATTCAATAGGTTATGTATTTGGGACCAAAAGATCCCCTTGTTGATAGAAAAAGGATGTAATTTCTTACACAAGGGTTATTTTGACTAAATTTCATATCATATTGAGCCAAATATTCTTTCAATTGAATGTTGTACACAATCAGAATCCTAATTGTTATTAGATGGATGAAATTCCTTACAAAGGGTTTAATTGGTCCTGATTTCATATCAGATTAAATCAAACACTCAATTAGTTGAATAAGGTGTGTAATTAGGGTCCTAATTAAAATTATGTTTACATAATTCCTTGGGAAATCCTTTAGTGGGCCCAATTATGTATCATCTATAAATGATTACTTGATTGGCTCAATATGGTATGTAATCAGGGCCACATAAGCAGCAATTTCCATTATATATGAATGTAATTCCTTGCACATGGCTCCTTAGGACTGAATTACATATCAATTTGAATAAATACTAGTTTTTTAATATGTTGAGCACTTATATCCCTAATTAATATCATGTGGATGAAATTATTTACATTGAGGCTTAGTAGTCCCCTGGGATCAATTTATCCGTACTTAATATCCTTTATATATAGTAATAATTAGGTTCAAAAGGAAAAACTTGGTTAAAATATCATCACTCATTACTGTAATTTATTTTTTAGGCTCAATTTGTTATGATGTGGGGGAAAATTGATCCCAAATTGGCATTCTTTACTCACAGATCTAGGTTCAAGGAGCTCAAATATGCCCCAATCACCATCATAATTGTACCTACCTATACCCTTATCCCTAATCCTTAAAATTCCTAATATCTAAACTATAAACCATAAATATAAATTATTTAAGCCTTGAATTAGTCATTTTAACCTAGATTAACATCATTTAGACTAAGAATTAAGTACACAGGGATCAATTTGACTTAAATCACTTGATTGATTTTCCCATTTGACTAATTCACTTAATCTGCATGATGACATACATGATATAATGACAACCTAAAAACACATTATATAGTCATATATGGTCCCAAGTGATTCATATTGTCTTTAATTATCTTTGTGACTGACCTTGTGTACCCTAAACCATATATACATCAAAACCTAAGCCATAAACCATAAACCCTATTTATACTATACCCTAAATAGTAAACCATAAACTTTCCTTATTTACCAATTTAAAGTTAATCATAATTAACATCCTTTATAGTAATAATTAGGTTTAAACATGGCATAAACTAAATAGACATTAATATATGTCCATAAACCTAATGCATATGCCCTAATCCCTTAAACATAAATTGTAAGCCCTATGCCCTATTACCCACTACATTCTAGAAACATACATGCCTTATGATATAACTTTTTTTATCACATGATGTCATAAAATATACTTTTTGATCTTATGGCCAAAACATAGCCTTTTGAGTATCAATCTAGTTGTGCATCTAAATAAAACTGGGGCTATTTCGATCCTCTTCAACCTAATTGACCAAAGAGGTGGAGCTAATTAATTATTTTAATCAGGAGGCATTTGAGGCCAATTTTAACCCCTTCAATAGAAAGATTTGATTTGGGATAAAATCAAAAGATTGATCTTCTATCACGAATTGATATAATAAGTTAATTTGTGTAATTTCCTCCATAATCTATGCAAAATGGAGCCCCTAAAATATATTATGGCTCAATCGATAGTATAAAATGTATGAAACATATATATGTCAGAATTAACCTAAATTTTATCAAAAATTCCACCATGAAGGTAATCAAGTCATAATTAGGTGAACAAGCATCTCAAATGTTCTTTAATTACCTTAGTTATTGAACCCTATATCTAATATCTTAATCCCTAAACCATGTACCATTTAAGTTTAGCCCTAAACCCTATACCATTTACATTAACCGCTAACCCATAAGCCCTAAACTCCAAACCCTTTATATTATAGACCCTAAACCCTAAACCAATACATTTAGCCCCAATTAACATCTTTTATATATAGAAAGAATTAGGTCCATAGGGATAAATTTGGTGAAAATTACATCACTCATTAAACCATAATTGACTTGATTGGCTCAATCTATGATGATGTGGAGGCTAATTGGGCTCATAAATATAGGTTTAAGGAGCTTAAATTTGCCCCAATTTCCTTCATGATTATACCTTATATACCTTAAAACCTATACCCTTAGACATAATCCTCAAAGTTCCTAGTCCCTAAACTCTAAACCATAAATATAAATTCTTTAAACCTTGAACCAATCATTTTACCTCAAATTAACATCATTTAGACTAATAATTAAGTTCGTATGGCTCATTTTGGCCTAAATCAAATGACTGATAGCCCCATTTGACAGGTTCATTCAATCTACATGAGGACATTTAGGGTATAATGACAACCCAAAAACACATTCTATAGTCACAAATAGGTCTAAGTGATTCAAATTATCCTCAATTATCTTTGTGATTGAACCTGTATACCCTAAACCATATATACATTAAAACCCAAGCCATAAACCCTAAACCCTAAACACTACACCCTAAATTATAAGGGATAAATTTTCCTTAAATTTACCATTCAATTTAGTCCCAATTAACATCCTTTATAATAAGAATTAGGTTCACAAAACACAAAGAGATTAGATAAATTATATATAAGTCCTTAAGCCTAAAGCCTAATCCCTAATCACTAAAACATAAATTGTAAGCCCTATGTCCTAATGCCCACTACATGTCACAAACATGCATGCCTCAAAATATAACTAATTTTATCATGAGATGTCATAAAATGTAGTTTTTAAACCTATGGCCAAAACATAGCCTTTGGAGTACTAATCTATCTATGCATCTAAAGTAAACTTGGGATATTTCAATACCCTTCAACCTAATTGCATGACTATTAAACGTGATTTTGGGGTTCATTATCTCTAATTATCCCCAATTTCCATATCAATTTTAACTTATATACCATAAAACATATATCCAAATCCCTAATTCTTAAAGATACTAATCCCTAAACTCTAAACCATAAAAATAAAATCTTTAAACATTAAACCAATCATTTTAGCTCAAATTAACATCATTTAGACTAAGAATTATCTTTACAATTGACCTTGTATACCTCAAATCTAAGCCCTAAACACTATACCCCAAATTATAAAGCAAAAGGTTTCCCTATTTATCAATCGATTTAGTCCCAATTAACATCCTTTGTAGTAAAAATTAGGTTCACACATTGAAAAGAGAAGTTAGACCTTATATATACCCTTAAACCCAAACCCTGCATACCCTAATCCATAATCCCAGAACCTTAAAACATAAATTATAATCCCTAATCCCTAAAACATAAATTATAATCCTGAAACCCTATGAGTTAATGCCTTAATCACTAACCTATAATCCCTTATTTATATTAAGTATAACTTGATCACATTTTTTAATAATGTGATCATGTTATATTTAATATAATCAGCACTCATTTTTCATTTCCAATCACTAACCCCAAAGCTTATATTAGTAATAACATGGTCATGTTATTACATAATGTGATCTTGTTATTGTTAATAAAAACTTTTCATTGTGTTGGAAGGACTAGAAACTTGTGTAACACATAACACAATAACATTATATAATGTGATCATTTTATGATTATTTTATACTAAGCTAACTTTTCAAAATCTATTTTTAACCCAAATCATGAATTATGTCCCCACAGACATTCTTTGTGTACTTCTATGAGATCTGTGGTACTTGGGTACTTGACCCCACCTTTGAAACCTTGTCAATTATCCCTTTTGATTAGTAAAAGATCACATTTGAGGAAGAGGAAGAGGTTGAAGAAGAAAACACCAGAGGAATTAGAAGATTTGAGAGAGATACACAAGGTAAGAATGTATAAGCTTCTTGGTAGACAAGGTATAAACCCTAATCTTAGTAAAACAAATGCCATAGATAATTATCCATTTAACAATAATGAATTATAAATGATGAAATTGACCATAATCAATTTAATAATGATGAAATTGACCATAATGAAATGAATAATAATGAAATTTTACATAATGAATTAGTTAATGTTGGAAGTTCACATTCAAAGTTCCAAGTTTTTTATTTTGTTGATGATGAGTCTATGTATGATGCTTCACCCACCATGAATGAATAAAATTTCATGGAAAAAAATAATTATGAAATTAACCATCAATAAATTTTCATGAAAAAATATAATGAAGAAACTAACAATGAATAAAATATCATCCCACCTCTAAATAATGAAAGTAATAATGATTTTGAAACACCCTCTCAACAGAATCCACCATTACCAACACCTCCAAGAATTATGCATATAAAAGAGACTTATTTAATTGAATTAAATAAAAATATATTAGAGTCAATGCATAATAAAATGCCTAATCACCATTCAAGAAGACTAACATAACAAATTTGAGATGATTTCTTTCATAATTTGGATTATGATAGTCAAAGATGTCAATTATTGTTTTCATTGATAAAATTAATTAAGATGAGACCTATAATGTACACATTAAGACTAATAATATCTAACATGGATGATGAAAACAATGAAATTGTTGAAAATATACCTGATGCATATCATACTTTAGGTCTAAAATCATGCACCAAAAATTATAATGTTGCCCACCATGTATTTATAACTTGTATAATAAGTGACAAAATAGAGAAAAAATGATTGGTTTAAAAAATAAGATGAGTACATAATATAAATAGAAAAATAATAATAAGATTAATTGAAAGATCTGAAAGACATAATGAACTTAATACCAATGAGCTCTAGGCATTCTCTAGTAGAATTTCATGAAAGGACAATATTAAAGCCAATACTCTAATAGAGTTACTTGCTCAATTTTGGAGAGATAGTACAAGAGTATCACTTAATGCAATAGATTTTGTGAAAAGAAGAGTTGGATCTCTTACCCATGAACCATATAAAAAACATTTATTGGATATGATGAAAACATAATTATACTAATTTTTTTTGAAAAAAAACATCCATAAATTTTTATTTGTCAAAGATATTTTTAAATGGCAAAACCTTTTTATGTTAAAATAAATCACACATGTACCTCTTGTTATTATAAGAAACATGTTAAATTTTCAATTCACTATGACTTTTTTCCCCATATTCATTTTAATTTACATACGAAAAACATTTTTTAAGAGCGTGGAATTTAATTTCCACTAAAATTATATAGGGAATTTATTCCAACTATATTTTACAAAAGACTGGTTGGACAATTATTTTACAACAAATCATGTTTAAATAGAAATTACAACATTTGTGGTCGATTGCCAAAATTAAAAAAAATGTGTCCACGAGAAGATTACAAGTGCAATTGGAAAAGAATTAGTTGGTTTATGTAAATATAAATCAATGACTTATCAAGTAAAATATTGCAAAGAATCTAAAAGGTGTGAGATCATTTCAAAAAAGATACCTATTTCTAAATTTTTGGTCAAATTTAGGGAGAAGATTATTTATGAGTTTGCAAGGCACACACACAGGGGTAGATGGTGGATGAACATTATAATATAAACAAGGATAAATTCCCACTTAGTTTGATTATTTTAGTAGTTGACTTTACTAAAAATTACACATTTGAACCCCAAATAGAAGTTCAATCTTATTATTACAACTCATCACAAGTTGCCATATTTATGCATATAACATTCATGCATGAACCTAATTGTACATAGTAACAATGGAAAATATTAAGGGATAACTATTTATATATCAATGATGATAGATCACATTTTTCAGAGTATGTACAAGGTTATTTTCATTAGTTTTATGAAGAGTTGAGTCAGAAGAATAATAATTTCAATCAACATGATATTTGGTCAGATAATTGCACATTGCAATTCAAAATACATGGATGTTTTATTGTTTGAGAAGGATGCACATTACCACTAATGTAGAACATATTTGGAGTTTCGTTAAGGCTAGCCATGAAAAATAGGTTTATGACAATGCTTTATCATGTGCAAAAATGTCTATTATAAGGGAGGAGCTGAAATTTGAAGAGGGTGTTCATTTGATACATTTAAAAACTATGGTTCAATGGTGTAGTGAGAACATGTGTCATGGTACTCAACCAAATTCTATTGTTCTTAGATGTTTTTGGTTGATGGAAGAAGAACATTTGGCAAACATATGAGTATTGTATGACCTTAATGGGTTCAAGTGACCTCCACTTATTTCGTGGCTCAAATGCAAATTCTTAGAATGTTCATACGAGACACTAGGCATATTTTTATTCTTCATGCATGGAATATATTTGGAATAAGTGTGAGTCATAGGAGTGGGTTGATGATTGGAGCTCCAAACCTCTAATTCCAATGAATACATATCAAGTTAGAATAGCATTGAAACTTAAAAATATGACATCATCAAATGAATTTTACCATGTATTTAATCTAGTACAATTAGGTAGAATATTTTTCATTATGTATAATTTATTCTCGTTATATATCTTCATATTATCACTAAAAGTGATTTTTTTTGATATAGGGTATGTTTTTATAATTATTTAAAATGAGGATAATGAAGAAAGCTTTGATTACTATTTGTGTTAGTGTGTGGAGAGAAATAAAAAATTAACTTCCCCAATTATAGATGGAGAAAACATTGACTATCCCATTGGGTCAGTGGTAGTCATTGGAACTTGGTTTCGATGATATCCTATAAAATAGTTAGATCAATGGTTGTTTGGAGATTTTGAAATGCATAGGAAGACATTATACTATTTAAATTTTAATCTTTTAATGAATATTCAATTACAAAAATATCATGGGAGGCCATTAAATAGGAAATTATAGGAATTTCAAGAGTCAAACCATGAACCTATTCTTAATACTATCAAGGTTAGATCAGATCATATTGGTTCATTAGACTAAAATATAGAGGAATGTTGAATTGTCAAATGTAGATGTAATCAATCTTACAATTTTTTTAATTTTCTAGCTAGTATGTATAAATTTCATTTTTAATTACTTAATAATAACTTTTTTTTAGGGTAGTGGTGCCAGATAAGCTTCTACCTTCACATGGTTGGTACTATCAATAAAGAATTATATAGTTTTGAAGCTAAGATAAGATTAGGTTGGATTTGATTGAAGACTAGGTTAGATGTGATCAAAGCTTAGGATATGACTTATAGGTTTCATTTTATGGATATTTCAACATAGGATAAAAAAATCATTTTTCTTGTATTGGGAAGGGTGTTCTTAAAGCAAGAAGGGGTGGTGGGTTTATTGATCAGGCTTGATGGGAGGCCAATAATTTGTCCTAGACTTTATTTTCCACCCTTGAATGTGTTGAAAGTGTCATTTTTTAGTCAAGAAACATCAGAACTAGGGTTTTACAACTAGAACATAAATATTGGCATCATTAGTTGTTATTGTTTTTGGTCTCTGAAATGGTAATTAAAAAGCACTTTATGGTAGATTTGAACATTTTTGAGGTGTGATAACATGTAATTTACCTATATGGACATGATAAAAGTTATATATTCGTAGGTGGAGGTCTCATAGGTATAAATTACAATTAGAGCTCAAGAAGTTGCTTGTTCACTTATAAAAAGTTACATTTTGGACCCTTCACTCTAACTTGTCTAATGGACTGATATCAAATATTACACCTATGCACTATGGGGTCTAATTATATAATTTAAATACGTAGGGGAAAGATTTGATGGTTAATGAAACTGACTTACAATTTTTGTTTTATGCATGTTTGAACTTAAACTAAAAAATTGTATTTTTCTTGTACTAAGAAGGGTGTTCTTGAGGACAGAATGGGTGGTGATTTTATCGATCTAACTTGATGGGAGGCCAAAAAAATAGTATCATAGATTATCCTCCCCATAAAATGTGTTATAAGTGTTATTTTTAACTCAATAATCAATGAAACTAGCGTTCTACAACCATAACTTAAACTTTGATCACATTTGATGTCAGTGTTTTTGCTCTGTGAAATGGTAGTGAAAGTGCAATTTTGGGTGGATTTGAAAATCATGGTAGTGTGATAATATTTAATTTTCATATCTCGATGTGATCAAAGTGATATATTTATAGGTGTAGATCCCATAGTTAGAAATTCCAATTGGAGCTCAAGAAGTAGCTTGTTCACTTATAAAAAGTTGCACTTTTAGACATGTCACTGCAAGTTATCTAATAGATTGATCTAAAAGATTACACCTAAGTTATCTAGGATGTGATTAAAGGGATAAAATAGGTATGGGAGGGATCTAAAATTTAATTTAAATTAATTATAGTTTTCATTTTATTCATGTTTGAACTTAGGTTTAAAAATTACATTTTTCTTGTATTGGGAAGGTTGTTCTTTAGGCCAAAATGGGTAGTGGGTTTGTCAATCAGGCATGATGAGAGGAAAATAACCTGTTCATAGTAATTTTAATCCACCTTGAATGTGTTGATAGTGTTAGTTTTAACTCAATAATCATCACAACAAGAGTTATGCAACCATAGCTTAAACTTTGACAATATTTATTGTAAGTGTTTTCACTCTCTGGAACAGTAGTCAAAATGCACTTTTGGGTGGATTTGAAAGTAATGGTAGTGTGATAGCATATAATTTTACTATGTAGATGATACTAAAGTCATATGTTTGTAGGTGGATGTCTTATAGGTATAAATTCCAATTAGAGCTCAAGAAGTTGCTTGTTTATTGACAAAAAGTTACTTTTTCTTACCCATCATTGCAACTTGTCTAATGGATTGATATAGAATATTAAAAATGAGATATATAGGGGGTGATTATAGGTATTAAATAGGTAGTAAAGTGATATTATGGTTCATATAAATGACTTATATTTTTTATTTTATGTGTGTTTGAACATAGGCTAAAAATTGCATTTTTCTTGTATTGGGAAGGGTATTCTTTAGGTCAGAATGGGTGGTGGGTTTGTCAATCAAGCCTAATGGTAGGATAATAACCTTTTAATGTATGTTATCCATTAAACCTATTGAAATTATTATTTTTCACTGAGGAAGAATCAAAACTAGATTTTTTCAACCATAACTTAAACTTTGACAACATTTGTTGTTAGTGTTTTTGCTCTCTGAAATGATAGTGAAAATGTACTTACAAGTGGATTTAAAAATTGTGATAGTGTGATAAAATGTAATTTACCTACACACACACACACACACACACACACACACACACACACACACACACACACACACACACACACACACACATATATAGACATATATATACACATATATATACAAATATACACAGATATATATATAGATATATATATATATATATATATATATATATATATATATATATATATACATACATATATATATATATACATATATACATACATGCATACATATATATATATATATACATATATATATATATATATATACATATATATATATATATACATATATATATATATATACATATATATATATATATATATATATATATATATATATGATCAAAGTTATATATTCATATGTGGATATCCTAGTGGTAGAAATGTCAGTTGGAGCTCAAGAAGTTCCTCGTTCATTGCAAAAAAGTTACATTTTTTGACCAGTCACTGCAACTTATCTAAAGGATTGATACAAAAGCTTCCACCTAAGTTATATAGGGTGAGATTTTAGGGATTAAATAGGTATGGGATGGATTTTATGATTCACTTAAATAACTTATAGTTTTAATTTTATGCATGTTTGAATATAGGTTAAAAAAAATGTTTTTTCCTATATTGGGAATGATGTTATTGAGGTGAGAATGGGTGGTGGGTTTGTCAGTCAATCCTGGTGGGAGGAAAATAATATGGTTCTATATTTTATCCACTCCTAAGACATGTTGGTAGTATTAATTTTCACTCATGAAGCATCAAAACTATATTTTTTCAACCACAACTTAAACTTTGAAAATGTTGACAACTTTGACAATGTAAACTACAACCATAAAAACTTAATCATTAATTGACCTATTGACTTATTGACAACTTTTACAATTTTGATAACTTTAACAACTTAAACTATAGACCAAGAAACTTATTGAGTAATTGACTTATTAACCTACTAACCTATTAGTTTGTGGTGGAAACTTAATTGACCTATTGACCTATTAGATGATGATATAAACTTAATTAGCCTATTGACCTATTGACCCATTAGGTGGTATTGACTAATTAAACTATCTAAATATGATGTAGAAAGTGACTTGGTGTGGATTCTCTATTTCTTTTATGTGATTTCATTAGTTTCATATTATCCTTGAAGGTCCTTGAGGCCCTGAATATGTTGTCATTTGTGTAAGATTATAAGAAAATGAATGACTTTAGGTGGTAAATAAGAAGTGACTGTAGGTCACAATCAAGAAAGGAAGATTCAAGTGATTCCAATAGGTTTTTAAGTTATGAATCATCATGATATTAGTTTTTATTATGTTGAACCTATATATACCTAGAGAGAAATGATTTCGAGAATTCTACATAGAGAACTCAACAAAAAGGGTTACCTTTGCCCATATACCCTATTTTATCTATGACAATCTAATATGAAAGTAAATGGCTGTTTATCATGAAGGGAGTATGACTTTAGGGTAGATAATGATATATAGATTGAAAATTATCATTGATGTGGAAGTATAATTATTTTTTATACAAAATATAATGGTAAAGAATGAAAATATAGGCTTCTATAATAAAGAAACCCTATCTATACACTATTTTGGGTTAGCAATCACATTAAAATGGGAAGTAGTATTTGTTTCTTAATATTATCAAGTATGTTATGTTGAGCATGGTCATTGATGTTAGGTTGTCATTGATGTTTGTAGCTTGATTGTCTAATTTCATAGCTCAACTATCTAAATACATATCTAAACTATCAAAATATATATCTTGACTATTGAAATATATATCTCAACTATGAAATTTCAAAACTATCTACTGAGGTCCATATAACACCTGGGAAAGTGTGAAACATTTCTAGAATGATAGGTTTGTGACTAAGGCCTTTCGTTTGCATTATGGGCTCATATCAGGACTCTTCCCTAGATGATATAATACTTGTACATATAAAAAATGTATGACTAATCATTGAAATAGTTAGAACATTATGCAAATAGTGCTAACTAAGAGTCACATAAGCTTAAAGAGACAAAACCATTAATCTTCTACCTTAGACTAATTATAAGCCCTAATAATTCATTAAATACTCAACCTACATGGAATATTAATGGCTACGAATGATGATACAATATGGTTATAGTGAGTCATAGCGTGGATTCATCATTAAGGACTTATAATCTATAATACATATTAACAAAAATCTCACCTAATGACTTATGTCTTATCATGTAGTTTATCGAAATGAGTATGTTTATTTATTTTTGTATGTCTACAGTTATATTATATCAAAATCCTAAAATATATTTTAATAAAGCATTTGAATCATATATAGCTGAATGTATCATTTCATTATGTCATGATAATCTTTATGATATGCATGAGTTAACTTTTATATATATATATATATATATATATATATATATATATATATAGACACATATATATATACACACATATACACACACACACACATATATATATACATACATACATACACACACACACACACAAATATATATATATATATATATATATATATATATATATATATATATATATGTATGTATGTATATGTATATATGTATATATACATATACATATACATATATATATATATATACATATATATATATACATACATATATATATATACATACATATATATATATATATATACATACATAGATATATATCTATATGTATATATATGAAACCAAAGAGGTGATGTCGATATAATTCTATAATATACTATAATTAACAATATGTTTAAAGAGAATATAGGTATACATATGCCTATTAGAATATATATTTACATAGGGTTATGTACATATAATTGTATTTATATTGATGGTTCAAAACAATATCATAGTTTTATTTATAGTAAGACCTTATTTATGCACGTATACAACTCACTGAAAGCATAAAAAATATTATAATGGAATATCATATGTTTCATAGGAACTGAGACTTTTTTATTATAACTAGTTGTTTGAAAAAAAGCTTATGCTTTCATTGATTTATAAATACTTTATTATGGCTACTTTTGGTATTACTAGTTGTACTTAAAAACACTAGACTATAATAATATGGGTTATCATAGGGTGTAGTTTATTTGGAAACTATTTATATAGTAATGAAAATTTGCACTTAGATGTAAATTATACCCTTATGGTATAAACTATAGTTATTATTTTTATTATGGGATAGATATTATTTTGAGATTCATTCATACATTTGATGGAATAAATGTATTTTTTTATATTATCCTATGCTTAGAATGTTATATGATTTCTAGTAGGATGTAATCTATATGAATCTATGGGTTATACTATTTCAAACAAATCTCACATTGATAATACTGAGTAAGTAATGAGATGGATTTGACTAGCTGACTAGCATCACAATACCATATTAAGGTAATTCAATCAAGTGGTGTGTATGAATTTGAATTTTCCTTAGATCATTAAATTATTAAAAACTTTGGCCAAAGCAATCTTAAGTGAGACATTATCGTTTCATGAATATGATTTACATGTTTATGTGATATCTTTAGTAGATTAGGTTTCTATGATACATCACATGTTTAGTATTAAAAATCATATAATACATAGGTACTAGTTTATCTCTCTAGATTTTATCTCCATCACAATCTACTCATCCATGAGGGGAGGGCCATTGCTTGATGGGACTTTTACGTTGGATTGTTTGTCTATGGTTGGTGTGGAAAAGTGCTTGTATGATTATCTCTTCTCCAAAATAGTAGTAATTTTGAGATGATACTTGAGATTACCACAGTTACTAGAGTCTAAAGAACTATGCTCTATGGAGACATGTATACTATATATGTATAATTTATTTTATTTATTATTTTAATATTATTATGATGATCTATAATTACTTAGTTATTATACATTGATAGAAGTAGCTATATGGATGTACCAGTCATGCGTGGATATTTGTAATTAATTTCTATATTTGTATTATGATGTATTTTTGAATGGTGATAGTGATCAATGATATATGGTGTAGTATAATTTATTTACAGTTATCACACTTAGATTATTTCTTATGATCTTAGATTATATTTTCATGGTGTAATTTATTTAAGTATATGTTGTTAAAATTTAAAAAATCACATATTTATAGGTATATCCTAGTGGGGATGTTACATGTGGTATCAGATCTACAGCTTAAACTCTGAGACCTAATGAGTCCACGAATGTTTTCATACCCTTATGTTTATAGAAATTAGGATGGTAAATCTAGAGTATTTTGAGAGGGTCTATCTAATGTCAATGACAGTAACCCTGTATTTAATCCTAATCAATTTTTTGCTTAGCAATCAATAAAGATTAACCAGATTCTCATATCCATGAATGATAATAAGAACCATATTTTTCCCTTGGAATAGTTAGTTCATGGAAATAAAGAGGAAGAATTTCTAGATGTGGTTGAAAATCATCCCACTCAAAAGGAAAACCCTCAAGATGAAAGAGCTCAGGGAGTTTTAGAGATTTATTCTAGGTAATGGATCTGAGGAATGGATTACTAAAATGGATAAGTATTTTGAGATTTGAAATAACTTCAAGGTCACTGAGGTTATATGGGGAGCATACACATTGACTGGTGAGATAGCTACATGGCAGGCCAACAAGAGGTTTGTAATGAATCTTATCTTGACCACCACTACTTAGGATTAGTTTATGACTTTACTCAGGTCATGGTTGTTTTCAAATCTTTATTTCGATTATAAGCTCATAAATATTCATAATCTAAAGTACTGAGACTTATTATTGAATAAGTACTAAGATAAGTTCAACAAATTTATGAAGTATGTAACTCAATACAAAGGAGATGAGAGGTTTAGAATAAAAAAATTTATGATAGGATTGAGACCCTAGATTGATGGAGAGGTGGATGTCCATGGATGTAAAATAATGGACCAAGTCTTTAAGAAGGCGGTCAAATAAAAAGAAAAGTTGAAGTCTATTTCATAGGCTAGGGATAATTTCAAGAAAATGTTAGAAATTCTAAGTGAACTTTAAAAAATAATAATTATAAATAGAGGAGTGGAGAGTCCATAAATTAGTTCAAAAACTAGAATTCCAAATTCAATAATGGTTCAAGCAACATGAAATTAAGAAATGGTTCAAAACATGGCTTTAATGAAAACCAATAGACTGACAAGAAGTGATCCCTTGTAGGTTATTTCATTTGTGGATATAAAAATTATGGTTTTGATTACACTTAGGAAAAGTCTAATAATAAAGGTCCTACTCCTCAACAAGGTAGTTTCACGCAATAG
The DNA here is from genome assembly GCA_037957365.1 of Torreya grandis. Taxonomy (NCBI): domain Eukaryota; kingdom Viridiplantae; phylum Streptophyta; class Pinopsida; order Cupressales; family Taxaceae; genus Torreya; species Torreya grandis. The sequence continues at coordinate 421,182 of JARHVA010006560.1, read as the reverse complement.
TTGATAATTAGTAAACCAAATTTCAAAAATTACCCATAGAACTATCAAGTACATTGTTTGACCATCCAGTTTTGATTTTGATAGATACAAGGGCTAAATCATGTTTTATAGATCCTAAAATTATGATTAAGTTATCCATGAGAGTTATATTAATGGAAAATGCATGGTTATTTTAGTATGGGAATGACTCAAAAGTCATGGTTGACAAGTGGTTGGTTGAAGCAGAGATTGGGTTAACCAAATTTATAATAGTAGTGGATCTATATGTATCACTAATAGGGTCATATGATTTGATATTAGGAGTAAAATGGATTTAAAATCATAACTCCAAGGTTGACTTCTACTTAAATGAGGTTGAGGGTCTAGATGATTTTGGAAATCTGACAAAAATTCAAGGTGAGAAAAGAGAGTTGAGGCTTAGGTAGATTTATGCAATGAAACTCGTGAGGGTCCAAGCAAAAATTTACCAAAAAATTATCATCAAGATAATGAAATGGAGGAATCTAAGGAACCATTTCTCAAAGATTGCCTATTTCTTAGAGATTTCTATGATATGTTTTTGTAAGAATTGCCAGGATTATGTCCTAAATGTGAGTTCAATTTCTCTATCGATATCATACATGAATTGAAACTATTGTCTAAGGCACCATACATGATGAAAACCATTGAGTAGGTTGAATTAAAGGCTGAACTCTTAGAATTATTGTCCGAGAGGTTAATTAGGCTAAGTGTGTCACCATGGGGTTCACCCATTATCTTTTTCAAGAAGAAGGATGGTACTCTTCCACTTTGTATTGGTTATAGAATAATAAGCAAGACAACTAACAAAAATAGGTATCTTATACCTTTTATATATGATATTTTCAATCAAATATATGAAGAAATGGCCTTCTCTTACATTGATCTTAGAGTAGGATACCATCAACTAAGGATATAGGATGAGTATATTCTAAAGATAACATTCATAACTTGTTATGGGCATTATGAATTCATAATGTTACCATTTGGGTGGATAAATTCTATGCAAAAATTCATGAATCTCATGAATAGTGTGCTCAAAGATTACCTAGACCACTTTGTTTTTGTTTTTCTTGATGACATTATTATACACTTTAAGAATGAATAAGAGCATCAGAAACATCTAGAACTAGTTAGAGAACTAAAGCATAATCACAAGTTGTATAGTAAGTTGTTCAAGTTTACATTTTTTATAAGAGAGTATAATATTTTGTAAATATTATCTATGAATATGGTATCTTAGTAGATACAGTAAAGATAAGAGCTAGTATGGAATGGCCAAGACCAAATAATGTGCATGAGGTAAGAATTTTCATGCATTAGTGTTAAGAGTTCCTTAACCTAATGGTCAATTTTTGGTGGTCATAAATAGATTAGTTGATGGACTAGGAGGACTCCTTATACAAGATGGTGTAGTGGTCGCTTATGAGTCATTGAATTTTAAGCCTTATGAGGTAAACTATGAGCCTCATGACCTATAACTTAGTGAAATTTTGCATGCTTTGCAAGTGTGGTAGAAATACCTATTAGGAAAACCATTTAACCTCAAGATAGATAACTTGGGACAAAAATACATCTTCATCTAATCAAATTTGAATTTTCATCATAGATGTTAGCTTTTGTTCTTATCTTATTACAATTTTGATAGCAATTAACTCAAAGGCAAAGAAAATAGTGTAGTTGATGCCCTAAGTTGTAGAAGGTGTATATATGTCATGGCTACGATCAGGAGTAATTTCAAGGATTGAGTGATTTAATTCTCACAAGGAGATGAATTTTATGATTATCTCATAAATTCAATGTCTAAAAATGCTTAGAATTCTTAGTATAAAGGACACAATTTAGAGAGTTATCATATTTTATGTTATAATTTAAGGACATATGTGATAGATCAAGAAAATCTATTAATAAAAATGCTAAAAGAACTAAATAATAACTCATATTCAAGACATCTATGATTAACCAATCCCAAGGTAGATCTTATACCACTATATTTAGTCAAGGCAATCAGGAAAGAAGTAGTAGATTATGTCACATTATATAGGGTGTCAATGAGTAAAAGATGAGCATGTGCATCCGATTAGGTTATTATATCTGCATGATATACTAGAATGGACGTGGCATGTTATCAATATAATTTTTTTCTATTATTTTATAATGTCATAAAATAGGCATGATATGATCTTGGTAGTAGTTGAAAAACTAACCATGGTGGTTTATTTTATACCAGGTAATTTGAATGATGATGCACTTATTCTTAAAAAGATATTTTTGAAGGAAACATATAGGTTGCATGGACTTCCTGAGAATATCATTTTGGACCATGATCCAAATAAGATTTATAGATTTTGGGTAACTCTAAATTCAGCTCTAAGTATGTAACAAAATTTTAGCACTGCATATCACGTATAGACTGATCATCAAACTGAGAGAGTTAATCAAATGTTAGAGGATACTCCTCATATTTATTACATGGATCAATAATACAAGTCGGAATACTATCTTTATTTGGTTAAGTTTACATACAAAATCTCATACCAATCAACTTTCAGGATGGTAGTGTTTGAGGCATGGTACGATAGAAGGTGAAGGACACCAGTCAGTGGGGACAAGTTAGAGGACATGCTAGTCATTAAACTAGAGATGATTTAAAAAATGGAAGAGTTAGATTAATCAAGAAGAGATTGGTCAAGGCTAATTATAGGCATAAGAATTATGATTATCTAAAGAGGATTAGGAAGAGATTGGTCAAGGCTAATCATAGGCATAAGAATTATGATTATCTAAAGAGGATAGATAGACAATTTTTAGTAGGTCATAAAGTGTTTTTTATTTTTTAAACTATAGAAGAGCTTGATTAAATTTAGGGAGTTAGGAAAACTATCATCAAGATATGTTGGACTCTTCTACGTATGAGAACTGTTTAATATTATAATGTATAAGCTTGCATTGCCACCGGCCCTGGCTTTATTACATAATGTTTTCCATATTTTTTATATTTAAAAGTATATAGCTGATCCTATGCATGTGTTGGATCAGAATGCTTTGTAGATTATGAATCACATGCTGGTCATGGCAGAACCAATCAAAATAATTAACACTCATCAACTTCATTTATATAATATAGATATGTTATAGTGCAAGGTCTAGTGGGACCAATACTCTGAGGATAGTGCTACTCGGGAGGACTATGATGAGTTCTACAGGGGTTTTCACAATTATTTACTTGATTTGTTACTATTATACTATGTTAAATTTTTGTTAAATAATGTTTCTAATTTAGAACTTATGTTTGAATAAGAGTCATCTAGAATGATGACTAGCTTTAAGGGGCAAGGATGTTACATCACAATTCCTCGGTAAGAAAATGTATTTCATTATCCATGGATATTTATAGTTAACAATACGATTGGTTATATTTAACTAAGCTTTGAGATATATGTAATTATGGTATAGTTTTATATTGTTTAGGTTACATGATTTTAATTATATGAGTTAGTTGTAGTGTATATGTTTACCTTATGATCATGTTGATTTAATATTTTATCTATATTTTATGATGTATGTATATCATGATTTTATCATATAACTACCTACTTATTATGAGTTTGATGCAGGAGAACTCATCCATTAGAGCATGATGGAGGGAGATCATCATAAGAGA
>JARHVA010006560.1:370000-412500 GCA_037957365.1 Torreya grandis | reverse complement strand
GGGCCAAATAAGCAACAATTTCCATTATATATGAATGTAATTCCTTGCACATGGCTCCTTAGGACTGAGTTGCATATCAATTTAAAAAAATATTGGTTTTTTAATATGGTGAGCACTTATATCCCTAATTAATATCATGTGGATGAAATTGTTTACATTGAGGACCAATAGTCCCCTGGAATCAATTTATCCCTAGTTAATATCCATTTTATATAGTAAGAATTAGGTTCAAAAGGAAAAAAAATTGGTTAAAATCTCATCAATCATTACCGTAATTGATTTTTTAGGCTCAATCTGTTATGATGTTCGGGAAAATTGATCCCAAATTCACATTATTTACTCATAGATCTAGGTTCATTAAGCTCAAATTTTCCCCAATCTCCATCATAATTGTACCTTATATACCATAAAACCTATACCCTTATCCCTAATCCTTAAATTTCCTAATATCTAAACTATAAACCATAAATATAAATTATTTAAGCCTTGAATTAGTCATTTAAACCTAGATTAACATCATTTAGACTAAGAATTAAGTACATAGGACTCAATTTGACTTAAATCACATGATTGATTTCCCCATTTGACAAATTGACTTAATATGCATGATGACATACATGATATAATGACAACTTAAAAACACATTCTATAGTCATATATGGTCCCAAGTGATTCATATTGTCTTTAATTATCTTTGTGACTGACCTTGTGTACCCTAAACCATATATACATCAAAACCTAAGCCATAAACCATAAACCCTATTTATACTATACTCTAAATAGTAAGCCATAAACTTTCCTTATTTACCAATTTAAATTTAGTCCTAATTATCATCCTTTATAGTAATAATTAGGTTTAAACATGGCATAAATTGATTAGACATTAATATATAGGTCCTTAAACCTAATGCATATAAACTAATCCCTAAAACATAAATTGTAAGCCCTATGCCCTATTACCCACTACATTCTAGAAACATACATGCCTTATGATATAACCTTTTTTATCACATGATGTCATAAAATGCACTTTTTAAACTTATGGCCAAAACTCAGCCTTTTCAATGCCAATCTAGTTGTGCATCTAAATAAAATTGGGGCTATTTCGAGCCCCTTCAACCTAATTAACCAAAGAGGTGGATCTAGTTAATTATTTTAATTAGGATTCATTTGAGGCCAATTTTAACACCTTCAATAGAAAGATTTGATTTGGGATAAAATCAAAAGATTGATCTTCTATCATGAATTGATATAATTAGTTAATTTGTGTAATTTCCTACATAATCTATTCAAAATTGAGCCCCTAAAATATATTTATGGCTCAATCGATAGTATAAAATTTATGAAACATATATATGTCATAATTAACCTAACTTTTATCAAAAATTCCACCATGAAGGTAATCAAGTCATAATTAGGTGAACAAGCATCTCAAATGTTGTTTAATTACCTTAGTGATTGAACCCTATATTTAATATCTTAAACCCTAAGCCATGTACCATTTAGCTTTAATCCTAAACCTTGTACCATTTACATTAACCCCTAACCCATAAGCCCTAAACCCCAAACCCTTTCTTTTATAGACCCTAGACCCTAAACTAATACATTTAGCCCTAATTAACATCTTTTATATATAGTAGGAATTAGGTCCATAGGGATAAATTTGGTCGAAATTACATCACTCATTAAACCATAATTGACTTGATTGACTCAATCTATGATGATGTGGAGGCTAATTGGGATCGCAAATATAGGTTCAAGGAGCTTAAATTTGCCCCAAGTTCCTTCATTTTTATACCTTATATACCCTAAAACCTATACCTTAAGGCATAATCCTCATAGTTCCTACTCCCTAAACTCTAAACCATAAATATAAATTCTTTAAACCTCAAACCAATCATTTTATCCCAAATTAACATCATTTAGACTAATAATTAAGTTCATAGGGCTCATTTTGGCCTAAATCAAATTACTGATAGCCCCATTTGACTAGTTCATTCAATCTACATGAGGACATTTAGTGTATAATAACAACCCAAAAACACATTATATTGTCACAAATAGGTCCAAGTGATTCAAATTATCCTCAATTATCATTGTGATTGACCCTGTATACCCTAAACCATATATACATTAAAACCTAAGCCATAAACCCTAAACACTAAACACTACACTCTAGATTATAAGGGATAAACTTTTCTTAAATTTACCATTCAATTTATTCCCAATTAACATCCTTTATAATAAGAATTAGGTTCACATAGCATAAGGAGATTAGATAAATTATATACAAGTCCTTAAGTGTAAACCCTAATCCCTAATCCCTAATCACTAAAACATAAATTGTAAGCCCTATGTCCTAATGCCCACTACATGTCACAAACATGCATGCCTTAAAATATAACTAATTTTATCATGAGATGTCATAAAATGTAGTTTTTATACCTATGGCCAAAACATAGCCTTTGGAGTAATAATCTATCTATGCCTCTAAAGTAAATTTGGGATATTTCAAGACCCATCAACCTAATTACATGATTATTAAATGTGATTTTGGTGTTCATTATCTCTATAGTATCCCCAATTTCCATATCAATTTTAACTTATATACCATTAAACATATACCCAAATCCCTAATTCTTAAAGATATTAATCCGTAAACTATAAACCATAAATATAAAATCTCTAAACACTAAACCAATCATTTTAACTCAAATTAACATCATTTAGACTAAGAATTATCTTTACAATTGACCTTGTATACCTCAAATCTAATCCCTAAACACTATACCCCAAATTATAAAGAAAAAAACTTTCCCTATTTATCAATCGATTTAGTCCCAATTAACGTCTTTTGTAGTAAAAATTAGGTTCACACATCGAAAAGAGAAATTAGACCTTATATACACCCTTAAACCCAAACCCTACATACCCTAATCCCTAATCCCTAAACCGTCAAATATAAATTATAATCTTTGATCCCTAAAATATAAATTATAATCCTTAAACCCTATGCGTTAATCCCTTACTCACTAACCTATAATCCCTTTTTTATATTAAGTATAACTTGATCAAATTATTTAATAATGTGATTGTGTTATACTTAATATAATCAACACTCATTTTTCAATTCCAATAACTAACCCCAAAGCTTATATTAATAATAACATGGTCATGTTATTACATAATGCGATCTCGTTATTGTTAATAAAAACTTTTCATTTTGTTAGAAGGATTAGAAACGTGTATAACACATAACACAATAAAATTATATAATGTGATCATTTTATGATTATTTTATACTAATCTAACTTTTCAAAATCTATTTTAACACAAATCATGAATTATGTCCCCACAAACATTCTTTGTGTACTTCTATAAGAACTGTGGTACCTGGATACTTGACCCAACCTTTGAAACCTTTTCAATTATCCATTCTAATTAGTAAAAGATCACATTTGAGAAAGAGGAAGATGTTCAAGAAGAAAACACCAGAGGAATTAGAAGAGTTGAGAGAGAAACACAAGGTAAGAATGTATAAACTTCTTGGTAGACAAGGTATAAACCCTAATCTTAATAAACCAAATGCCATAGATAATTATCCATTTAACAATAATAATTAAAAATGATGAAATTGATCATAATCAATTGAATAGTGATGAAATTGACCATAATGAAATGAATAATAACGAAATTTTACATAATGAATTAGTTAATGTTAGAAGTTCACATTCAAAGTTCCAAGTTTTTTATTTTGTTGATGATGAGTCTATGTATGATGCTTCACCCCCCATGAATGAATAAAATTTCATGGAAACAAATAATTATGAAATTAACCATCAAGAAAATTTCATGAAAAAATATAATGAAGAAACTAACAATGAAGAAAATGCCATCCCACCTCTAAATAATGAAAGTAATAATGATTTTGAAACACCCTCTCAACAAACTCCACCATTACCAACACCTCCAAGAATTATGCATAAAAAAGAGACTTATTTAATTGAATTCAATAAAAATATATTAGATTCAATGCATAATAAAATGCCTAATCACCATTCAAGAAGACTAACACAACAAATTTGGGATGCTTTCTTTCATAATTTGGATTATGATAGTCAAAGATGTCAATTATTGTTTTCATTGATAAAATTAATTAAGATGAGACCTATAATGTAAACATTAAGACGAATAATATCTAACATTGATGATGAAAACAATGAAATTGTTGAAAATATACCTGATGCATATCATACTTCAGGTCTTAAATCATGCACCAAAAATTTTAATGTTTCCCAACATGTATTTATAACTTGTATAATAAGTGACAAAATAGAGAAAAAATGAATGGTTTACAAAATAAGATGAGTACATAATATAAATAGAAAAATAATAATAAAATTAATTGAAAGATGTGAAAGACATAATGAGCTTAATACCAATGAGCTCTAGGCATTGTCTAGTAGAATTTCATGAAAGGAAAATATTATAGCCAATACTCTAAAATAGTTACTTGCTCAATTTTGGAAAGATAGTACAAGAGTATCACTCAATGCAATAGATGTTGTGAAAAGAAGATTTGGTTCTCTTACCCATGAACCATATAAAAAAAATTATTAGATATGATGAAAACATAATTATACTCAAAAATTTTGAAAAAAAACATCCAAAAATTTTTATTTGTCAAAGATATTTTTAAATGGTAAAACGTTTTTATGTTAAAATAAATCACACATGTACCTCTTGTTATTATAAGCAACATGCTAAATTTTCAATGCACTATGATGTTTTTCCCCATATTCATTTTAATTTACATATGAAATTTTTTTGTAGGAGTGTGGAATTTAATTTCCACTAAAATTATATAGGGAATTTATTCCAACTATATTTTAAAAAAGACTGGTTGGACAATTATTTTACAACAAATCATGTTTAACTAGAAATTACAGCATTTGTGGTGGATTGCCAAAATTAAAAAAAATGTGTCTATGACAAGATTGCAAGTGCAATTGGAAAAGAATTAGTTGGTTTTAGTAAATATAAATCAATGAATTATCAAGTAAAATATGGCAATGAATCTAAAAGGTGTGAGAACATTTCAAAAAATATACCTATTTCTAAATTTTTGGTCAAATTTAGGGAGAATATTGTTTATGAGTTTGCAAGGCACACACACAGGGGTAGATGGTCGATGAACATTATAATATAAGCAAGGATAAATTCCCACTTAGTTTGATTGTTTCAGTAGTTGACTTTACTAAAAATTACATGTTTGAACCCCAAATAGAAGTTCAATCTTAGTATTAACACTCATCACGAGTTGCCATATTCATGCATATAGCATTCATGCATGCACCTAATTGTACATAGTAACAATGGAAAATATTAAGGGATTACTATTTATATATCAATGATGATAGATCACATTGTTTAGAGGATGTACAAGGTTTTTTTCATGAGTTTTATGAAGAGTTGAGTCAGAAGAACATTACTTACAATTACCATGATATTTGGTCAGATAATTGCACATTGCAATTCAAAATACATGGATTTTTTATTATTTGAGAAGGATGCACATTACCACTAATGTAGAACATATTTGGTGTTTCATTGAGGCTAGCCATGGAAAATAGGTTTATGAAAATGCTTTATCATGTGCAAAAAGGTCTATTGCAAGGGAGGAGATGAAATTTGAAGAGGGTGTTCATTTGATACATGAAAAAACTATGCTTCAATGGTGTAGTGAGAACATGTGTCATGGTGCTCAACCAAATTCTATTGTTCTTAGATGTTTTTGGTTAATGGAAGAAGAACATTTGGTACACATATGAGTATTGTATGACCTTAATGGGTTGAAGTGACCTCCACTTATTTCATGGCTCAAATGCAAATTCTTAGACTGTTCATATGAGACACTAGGCATATTTTTATTCTTCATGCATGGAATATATTTGGAATAAGTGTGAGTCATAGGAGTGGGTTGATGATTGGAGCTCGAAACCTCTAATTCCAATCAATACATATCAAGTTATAATAGCATTGAAACTTAAAAATATGACATCATCAAATGAATTTGACCATGTATTTAATCTAGTACAATTAGGTAGAATATTTTTCATTATGTATAATTTATTCTCGTTATATATCTTCATATTATCATTAAAAACAATTTTTTCTGATATAGGGTATGTTTTTGTAATTATTTAAACTAAGGATAATGAAGAAAGCATTAATTACTACTTGTGTCAGTGTGTGGAGAGAAATGAAATATTGACTTCCCCAATTATAGATGGAGAAAACATTGACTATCCCATTGGGTCCGTGGTAGTCATTGGAACTTGGTTTTGATGATATCTTATAAAATATTTAGATCAATGGTTGTTTTAAGATTTTCAAATGCATAGGAAGATACTATACTATTTAAAATTTAATCTTTTAATGAATATTCAATTACAAAAATATCATGGGAGGCCATTAAATATGAAATTATAGAAATTTCAAGAGTCAAACCATGAACCTATTCTTAATATTATCAAGGTTAGATCAGATCATATTGGTTCATTAGACTAAAATTTAGAGGTATGGTGAATTGTCAAATGTAGATGTAATCAATTTTACAACTTTTTTTAATTTTCTAGATAGTATGTATAAATTTCATTTTTAATTACTTACTAATAACTTTTTTTAGGGTAGTGGTGCCAGATAAGCTTCTACCTTCACGTGGTTGGTACTATCATTAAATAATTATATATTTTTGAAGCTAAGATAAGATTAGGTTGGATTTGATTGAATCTTAGGTTAGATATGATCGAAGCTCAGGAAATGACTTATAGGTTTCATTTTATGGATATTTCAACATAGGCTAAAAAAATCATTTTTCTTGTATTGGTAAGGGTGTTCTTAAAGCCAAAAGGGGTGGTGGGTTTATTAATCAAGCCTGATGGGAGGCCAATAATTGGTCCTATAATTTATTTTCCACCCTTGAATGTGTTGAAAGTGTCATTTTTTAGTCAAGAAACATCAGAACTAGAGTTTTACAACTAGAACATAAATATTGACATCATTTGTTGTTAGTGTTTCCGCTCTCTAAAATGGTAATTAAAATGCACTTTATGGTAGATTTAAACATTTTGGAGGTGTTATAACATGTAATTTACATATATGGACATGATTAAAATTATATATTCATATGTGGATATCTCATAGGTATAAATTTCAATTAGAGCTCAAGAAGTTGCTTGTTCACCGATAAAAAGTTGCATTTTGGACCCTTCACTCTAACTTGTCTAATGGACTGATCTCAAATATTACACCGTACACTATGGGGTTTGATTACCTAATTTAAATATGTAGGGGAATGATCTGATGGTTAATGAAAATGACTTACAATTTTTGTTTTATGCATGTTTGAACTTAGACTAGAATTTTTTTTTTTCTTATACTGAGAAGGGTGTTCTTGAGGCCAGAATGGGTGGTGGTTTTATCAATCTGACTTGATGGGAGGCTGAAAACCTATTATTAGACATTATACTCCCCATAAAATGGTTTATAATTATTATTTTTAACTCAATAATCAATGAAACTAGTGTTCTGCAACCACAACTTAAACTTTGATCACATTTGATGTCAGTGTTTTTGCTTTGTGAAATGGTAGTGAAAATGCAATTTTGGGTGGATTTGAAAATCATGGTAGTGTGATAATATTTAATTTTTCTATCTAGATGTGATAAAATTGATCTATTTATAGGTGTAGATACCATAGGTATAAATTCCAATTGGAGCTCAAGAAGTTGGTTGTTCACTAATAAAAAGTTGCACTTTTAGACATGTCACTGCAAGTTATCTAATAGATTGATATCAAAGATTACACCTAAGTTATCTAGGATGTGATTAAAGTTATTAAATAGGTATGGGAGTGATCTAAAATGTAATTTAAATTAATTATAGTTTTCATTTTATGCATCTTTGAACTTAGGTTTTAAAAATTACGTTTTTCTTGTATTGGGAAGGTTGCTCTTTAGGCCAAAATGGTAGTGGTTTTGTCAATCAGGCATGATGAGAGGAAAATAACCTGGTCATAGTAATTTTAATCCACCTTGAATGTGTTGATAGTGTTAGTTTTAACTCAATAATCATCACAACAAGAGTTATGCAACCATAGCTTAAACTTTGACAATATTTATTGTAAGTGTTTTCACTCTCTGGAACAGTAGTCAAAATGCACTTTTGGGTGGATTTGAAAGTAATGGTAGTGTGATAACATATAATTTTCCTATGTTTATGATACTAAAGTTATATGTTTTTATGTGGATGTATTATAGGTAAAAATTCTAGTTAGAGCTCAAGAAGTTGCTTGTTTATTGACAAAAAGTTACTTTTTTTGACCCGTCATTGCAACTTGTCTAATGGATTGATATAGAATATTACAAATGAGTTATATTGGGGGTGATTAGAGGGATTAAATAGGTAGTAAATTGATATTATGTTTCATGTAAATGACTTATATGTTTTATTTTATGTGTGTTTGAAGATAGGCTAAAAATTGCATTTTTCTTATATTGGGAAGGGTATTCTTTAGGTAAGAATGGGTGGTGGGTTTGTCAATCAAGCCTAATGGTAGGATAATTACCTTGTAATGTATGTTATCTTCCCCATTAAACCTTTTTAAATTATTATTTTTCACTTAGGAAGAATCAAAACTAGATTTTTTCAACCATAACTTAAACTTTGACAACATTTGTTGTCAGTGTTTTTGCTCTCTGAAATGATAGTGAAAATATACTTACAAGTGGATTTAAACATTGTGATGGTGTGAAAAAATGTAATTTACCTATATATATATATATATATATATATATATATATGATCAAAGTTATATATTAATATGTGGATATATATATATATATATATGATCAAAGTTATATATTAATATGTGGATATCCTAGTGGTAGAAATGTCAGTTGGAGCTCAAGAAGTTCCTCGTTCATTGCCAAAAAGTTACATTTTTTGACCTGTCACTACAACTTATCTAAAGGATTGATACAAAAGCTTCCACCTAATTTATATAGGGTGAGATTTTAGGGATTAAATAGGTATGGGATGGATTTTATGATTCACATCAAAAACTTATAGTTTTTATTTTATGAATGTTTTAACATAGGTAAAAAAAATGGTTTTTTCTTATATTGGGAATGGTGTTCTTGAGGTGAGAATGGGTGGTGGGTTTGTTAGTCGATCTTGATGGGAGGAAAATAATATAGTACTATATTTTATTCACCCCTAGGACATGTTGGTAGTGCTAATTTTCACTCATGAAGCATCAAAACTAGAGTTTTTCAACCAGAACTTAAACTTTGAAAAATTTGACAACTTTGACAATGTAAACTAGAACCATAAAAACTTAATGGGTAATTGACTTATTGACCTATTGACAACTTTGACAACTTTTACAAATTTGATAACTTTAACAACTTAAACTATAGACCAAGAAACTTAATGAGTAATTGACATATTAACCTAATGACCTATTAGTTTGTGGTAGAAGCTTAATTGACCTATTAGATGATGATATAAACTTAATTAACCTATTGACCTATTGACCTATTAGGTGGTATTGACTAATTGACCTATCTAAATATGACCTAGAAAGTGACTTGGTGTGGATTCTCTATTTATTTTATGTGATTTAATTAGTTTCATATTATCCTTGAATGTCTTTGAGGCCCTAAATATATTGTCATTTGTGTAAGATTATAAGAAAATGAATGACTTTGGGTGGTAACTAAGAAGTGACTATAGGTCACAATCAAGGAAGGGAGATTCAAGTGATTCCAATAGGTTTTTAAGTTATGAATGATCATGATATTAGTTTTGATTATGTTGAACCTATATATACCTAGAGAGAAATGATTTAGACATTTCTACATAGAGAACTCAACAAAAAGGGTTACCTTTGCCCATATACCCTATTTTATCTATGACAGTCTAATATGAAAGTAAATGGTTGTTTATCATGAAGGGAGTATGAATTTAGGGTAGATAATGATATATATAATGAAAATTATCATTGATGTGTAAGTATAATTATTGTTTATACAAAATATAATGGTAAAGAATGAGAATATAGGCTTCTAAAATAAAGAAACCCTATCTATACACTATTATGGGTTAGCAGTCACATTAAAATGGGAATTAGTATTTTTTCCTTAATATTATCAAGTATGTTATGTTGAGCATGGTCATTGATGTTAGGTTGTCATTGATGTCAAAGAGAGCATGTGGTACTAGTGCATTAATGACAAAGTGATCAGTTTCATGTTTTAGAGACTGTTTGACTTAGTGAGTCAACTGATGGACGATATTAATGGTATTAACTTGTTGAATAGACCCCATGGGATGTTATTAATGATTATAATGCTTATGAAAGTCAATGGAATTTATCAGAATAGCTATATAAATATCTAAGCTCAAGTAGTCATCTTGAAATACAAGGTTGATTAAGCAGTTTGATGATGTAATATTTTACATATGTGAAGGTTTTGGGAGATTTTTTATACATGGATATATTACACTATGTGATTATATCATATGGTTCAAATTTTAGGTCTAGACATGGAGCATAGTAAAAGTTATAATAGTGCAAAGTTGGCCTCTCAGATAGAATTCACTACGTTTCTATACTTAGCCAAATTTGTAAGAGGATATATAAAGGTGATCATTTAATTGTATCATTTATCTAATGGAGAGAATTTAATCTAACTATATAATGATATAATAGAGCATGTGATCTTTTCAGTAGTGATCTAATGGTGCATATTAAGTCAAATTAGTAAAGGATGCTCAGAAGGCATGTGCTAGTGACAAGTGTCACAATATTAAAAGATTTGATAGAAGATCAATGTTAAATAGGTTCTCATATAAATGGTTTATATCGATTCAAATAGCCAATGTGCTCAGAAGGGATACAAATCTATCAAAAGGCATGATCATAAGAGTGTAGATCAAAGACCAACAGTGAGTACTTCAAGGTAAAGATCAGGAAAATTCTAAAGAGATCAATGGAGTGTATTTGTTAAAATATGTTGGGGAGCATGAGATGATGTCAAAGTGTGTGATGTTTTGTAGTTGAGTAGTAACTATTAGCACTTGGATTAACAAAGGGAAAACCTAGTATGTAGTGTTTAAGCTATATCTTTTGATCCAGGATGAGTTTGAAGGTGATGTAAAAATAAAAATTGAAGTGGAATTTATGTTTAATCCATAGGAAGTGAGTTATAAGGTTTGAATATTTTTATAGTCAAAGATATAAGCTTCCAAATTTATTGTGTTTCACCATGTTCTACAAGTGACTCAAGAAGGTTAATTGAAGTGTTATTGATAGTATTTTGATGTTTTAAGATGAACTTAATATTAGAGAGTTTAACATAATCCATGAGGACCATCTATGTGGACTTTGGAGGTTTGACCAATCCATCATCTATGTGAAAAATTACATAGAAGTTGTCTATGTCCATTGAATGCACTGGTAGTTTAAGTGACCATCTTACAGAGGTAAGTTGAAGGTATTCTTAGCAGAATTGAGGAAACAAATAAATATTTAGATGTCAAGGAAGTATAAAATATTGAAGATAAGGTATTATGTGTCATACTATGTCCCTGATCAGATATAGAGATTCAAAATAACTTGATTATATTCTGACTCTATGTGACCATTTTGAGTGGTGATTCTTAGAGAGTTGAATTGAGTTTTTAGGCCCTGTGTTGAAATGTCTAAAGCATATAGAGGTATAGTAACAGTGATCAATAGTTCACCCATGTGATCTAATCATATGTCTATGTGAAATACTTAAGTGTTTTCTTTATAAGCTTGAGAACGTATTTTTTATGTATCAATGCCTAAAGAGAAAGGAGACCTAATTCATTAGGTGAATTTTGGTTTAAAAAGGGCCCTGTAAGAACTCTAAAAAATTATGTTCCTTATTTTGTAAAATTTTGGTTTAAATAGGGCCTTGTACGAACTCTAGAAAAAAAATGTTTTTCATTAGGTGAAATTTGTGTTTAAAAATGACCTTGTAAGAACTCAAAATTGAAAAAAAAATTAATTCACTTAACCATATGAGTTAAGTGGGTCCATTTTCCAATTAAAAATGTCTAAAAACACTTTAGGTAATTGTTTTTTTTTTTTGCCTTGTCTTAATAATTTTTAGAAACACTCCAATTAATTGATCTTTTTGTCTTTTATCTTTTATCTTGTCTTGTTTATTTTATATTATCTTAGTTTTATTTTTTAATCATTTTTATATTATCTCAATTTTATTTTTTCATATGGTTCTCACATCCCTTAATTTATTTTCCACTCTCATCTCTTTTCCTACAAGTAATCATGGAAAATTCTTGACTTCTTGGAAATGTTGGCTTGTTATAATTGATATATTTATATCTCCTCATTCCATTGATCCACTATAAAAGGTGATTTTTTTAAAAACATTTTATCTATATCTACGGAAGTGCACATAAAATTTTGGTAAATTTATTTAGTGGCACAAAAAATTCTTACATCTTGTCCTTTCTATAAATTTTAATTGTCTCCAATAGGAAATCATTATGGGTGCATCATATGTATCTCCAATAAAGAATCATTATGGGTTCATCATATTTATTGTTATGTTCTAACTACAAAGTTTTTTCATCATGTAACATCTTCAAATGAATGAAATTTCTTCAAGAAAAATCATTAAGTTTTAGAATTATATATGTAGGTAAATTCCTTCTACACATTGACAAAATGTGTATGTCGGTATGGTATTTGGACTATGTTGGTGAGGTTTCATTGGAATGTGATAGAAATCTTATCAATTTTTAGACACTATCCTAAGATACTCACATTTATTTTATTGTCCATTCAAGATCATTTATAAACCATTATACTTATCAACAATTTATTCAAATTATTTCTAAATTGTGACTTTTGAATTCTAGATGTTACTCTATGATCTATTAATTATAACTTATCATTTCTAATTCCTTATTTTACACATATGGTAATTCTTTCACATTTTTCTAATTTGCTTCAAAAATAAACTTCTTTATATTGGTATTGAAAGACCAATGATAATATATTAACCCTAATAGGATTCCTTCAATGAGATGTTTCTCACAATATTTCATAACCCAACTTAATGTCTTATAAATTTTCTAAATGATACAAGGATGGATTCAACTATGCTAACCCTTTCAAGATACACCTATGCATTTTCTCTTGTTATACTAATTATGATCTCATTATATCTATTTATAAAAAGTTTTGATCAAACTTTTATTTATTGAAGTATAGGATTTAAAAAATTATTTATTACCATACTTAATATCTTAGTTTGGGTGCAATTCTGAGCATCCAATCTAAGTCAGATAGTTTTACATATTAACCCATTCGCTGATTTTTTAAACAAATTTTTGATTTTGTAGATCAATTTTCAAAATAATAAGAATGCAACGCCTTAATAAAATTATTTCAGGGAATTCAGACATAATTCACACCTATATCTCATCATTTTATACATTCAAAGGAATTATGATCTTCTAGCTAAGGTCCTCTATTTTGTAATGCAATCCTTCAGGTATCTTATAAACCATCTGATTCAAAACTCAAAATCATGATTATTCATGTAATATACAAATAAAGAAGACCAAATCAAGTATCCAAGTTATATATTCAATCAATATTAATACACATTTAAGACTTCTTGACATATTTTAAAATACCACATTCCCTATCAGGTTTCTCCTTAAACATCTTCTATTTTCAATAGTGAAATGTCATTCCTAAGGACCAAATTGAATGACACTCACATCAATATATGAGATTAATAAATTGGTCCAATATAGAATCAGTACATGATTCTTTGTTCAAATAATCCCAGGTTAATATAATATATACACATTCTGATCTTATCTTCTAGTTGGAAATCCTTACGAATTTTGAGTACATAGAATGATGTATTGGTCTTAGACAAGACCAATCCAAGTTTATTCAAGTGGAAATAGAATATATGGGCCAATTTGAGTTTGAAGAATGTAGCTCGTAATAAATAGCAATGTCTTTGTTGGCTCATGAATAATTAAAAGATATCACTTTTATTGATATAGACATGAATTATCTAAATTAATTGATTATTATAATTAATTTGTCAATCGATTTATGTCAAAAAAAATATTCACATACAAATTGGACCACCCAATCAACCTTAAATATAAATTTTTGGATATTAATAACCATATTGTCAATTTCCAATTGCTAGTTTCATCCTTATCTAACTTTCCCCAACACAATGAAAGTTTAAATGTCCATTTATTTCTCTAAATATAGATTCCTTCTACATAGATCTATCGTAATTATTAAATATTTTAAAATCCACTTATATTTTTCAAAATAATCACATTTTTTCTACGTTTATTCCATCTTGACTACAAATGTGACATAAAAATCATACTTGAGACAAGTACTAAGAGTTTCAAGTCATTCAATTTTGTCTAACATTCAATCAGTATGTGTATGGATTTATTAATCTCTATTGATATTTAACATCTCTATGCAAGAAGAAATACATAAAACATTTGTATTGTAATGCACAAACTATTCTAACAATCTTCAAAATTAAATTCCTTCAATAATGTAATGAGCATATGGAACAAAATAAGGATATATGAATGAATTTCCATACCTTAAATATCCCAATAGACTTCTTCTATCAATAATTCTTTTCATTAACCAATGACCACAGGGCATGCCTAAAGGCCTTCTTCTTTTTCTTACACAGTCATCCACAACTCACTACTTTTATAAAGACTATTACATTTAACCTTATACCAATAAATTTACTTTTATTTTACTCTTATCTCTACATGATATCATGTATTTATTTGGTTTTAGTCTTAGAATATAACCAAATATCTCTCCCTTGCTTATTATCTCTAACTAATATACTCTTTTTAGCTTCTTTCTACATATAAGTCCTCTTCTAGATAGTCGTTAGGTGGATTTACATCTACATGGAAGTAAAGAACATTTAAAACATGGCAATAAATTCCTAAAACTATGATAGGAGGGTCCTTAAGACTTTCTAGATCATAACCAAGTACATATTTACATTGTTGAAATGGTTCATATTCTAATGTTCTTGCATCATAATGGTAATTAGACTATGTTAGTTAGGAAATTAGATAGTTGATAGTGTAGGATACTATTGAGTACATTATTCTTGACATTCACAATCCTAGTCAATGTGCTAGTGAACATATAGATGAAATTTGGGATGGACTTGGTATTCGAATTCCGAATTCCTTTCTATTAAAACTAACTAAACTTTACAATATATTTGGTGAATCAAACTCTAAATTCAGTTCAAAACAAAAACATAGAGAATTCAAAGAGGAAAATCACTGAATCCATTTGAGTTATTCTCATATGGAAAGAGATTACAAGCCATTCTCTTGAAAAAAATATAGAGTTGTTGAAAAGGTCTTAGAGAAAATTTATTTACATTGTGATTACTAATGATATTGTATATAAGAAGTTGTTCCTGATATTTCTTAGACCAATTAACAATTACTAGGAATAAAAAAATTATATAAATCAATTTGGTAATCCATTTGAGTTATAATCCTTATTATTTTTTACCCTAATATAATAATTTAGTTAATTTTTTGTCTTTCAACATTTTGGCCTTTCTAGGAGGAGTATTAGTTATTTCAACTCTAGGGCATGATGTTTTTGGTGAATTTTTTATTCCATAGCATCCGTAGGTATGGAAAAAAATTAATGGTTTGGTAAGTGTATTTCGAGTAAAATCCATTAAAAATATATGTTGTCTTGGCATATTAAAGATAAGACTACAATTCAAAATATCCTTGCTTGAATGATGCACCAATTTTACTCTTTCATAAGTGTCATTTTGTTGGGTCTTTGCAATGAAGATTAAATTTTAGTTGAATAATTTATAGATGTGAGGTTGTACCCCTTACACCACCCACCCCCAAAACTATACCTAGTAAAATCACATTCAACAAAGGACAGATGTAATGAGTGGAGAAAAAATTAAACATGGAAATAGAAGAGTCCTTCACCATCCTTGTTCTTATTCACTAATACAAATAACTTAGGATTTATATGAAAAAGGAGATATGCTATTCTAATTCATAATAAGATTATTTTTAGTTTTAATTCTTCATTTATGCCTATCTTAAAAATCATTTGGTTAATGGTTGCTCAATGCTAGAATTATAAAGAACTCAAATCAAAGTTTTGGTTGGTCTTGCACATGCCACAATAATATTTTACTTTCCTTCGTGTAAACTTTTTACTTAAATTGAATTGAATTTTCATAAGAAAAGCCTACATTTTAATTAAAAAAATAATGGTAAATTGAGAAAATAATTCCATTTTACATTTACTGATGTAAGGCATCATATACTCAAGAACATGAAAGACAACTAGGTAGCTTTCGACACCACCAAAGTTATACTTCATATAGGGAAAGAATGACATCAAGCAAGAGGTAGGACTAATGATACATGGTGTAATATGGAAATAGGATATGGAGATGACTCTATAAATTTAACTATTAAATTAAAAAATAACATGATGACTCAGTATCATACTCAACATAATATTTAAGAATAGAAGTCCTCTTCTAGGGATGGATTTTTAACTTGATCAAGTGACGAAACTATGGTGACTATTGAAAATCAATCTCTGCTTCTTGTTATATCTAAACCAAATCTTGATTTAAGTAGTCCATTTTTTAGTAAATTACTAATTTTATTGAAAAGGAAAAGTGATATAATACTCCTCATGATCTAAATGATAATGATCCTCCTTTTTGTTAGCAATGTTCTCCATATTTATGTCACATAATTATCTTCCAATGTGAGCAATGTTAGTACTTTGTAG
Organism: Torreya grandis; assembly: GCA_037957365.1. Classification (NCBI taxonomy): domain Eukaryota; kingdom Viridiplantae; phylum Streptophyta; class Pinopsida; order Cupressales; family Taxaceae; genus Torreya; species Torreya grandis. Next base: position 395,552 of record JARHVA010006560.1, on the reverse strand, counting down.
GGAATTAAAATCTCTCTTATTGATCCTTTGTATGAGGACTATTGTACTTGCCTATTGAATTCTTCACTTTCAAATAGGATTATTTTATGGTAAGATACATTTAGCAAATTGGATCCGAACAATATCCATTTATCTAACTAGTAATTTTCTTGGCCTCTGGACCATTTCAACTTATAAGGTTAGTTTATTTTATTTATTTATTACTATTCATATTTTATTATTAGGCTATCATGTGGTGGATTTGATAATTATCTGGACATAATTATTTTTTCTAAAATACACATGGGCCCATCTTGCATACATGTCATCCAGAATAAGTTAGATTTTACATAACTATTTGAATCTTTCATTTAAGATTTATTTTTTCCACTCTTTTTTGCATGTGGTATAATTATTATGTGAATATATAATATATATTCTTATTTTTTTAACATGGGATTGGTTAATATAACTTAACAATACTCAATTATATTTTTTTTATTAACTTTGAGGAAGGCATTGTTGTAGATACTACTACAAAACTAAAACTTGCACATATGCTCTACTTATCAATTTCAGTTTTTTATACTTTTATACATCTTTGTATTGATATTTGTATGGGTTTTATTACCACCTTTGTTAGTGGGACATTTATATGATTTGTCTTATGTAATTTACCTTTTTGGTTCTAAGGTGTAAATATTTATCCAATGTAACCATTTGCCACTCTATCTTTAGGATAAGGTTCTAATTAATAAAAGGAAACTTTATGTTCCATTTTAAGTTTCTATGGGGGTGTTGTATTATTTCTTCAAGTTATAAATTATTTACTATATGGGTTACTCTATTTAAAGGTGAGATTTCATAACAATTTATGTTTATCCCCTCTCAGAGTGTTTATTTCAAAGTAGTTTGTGAATTTTGATAGAACTTTGTATATTTTCAATATTTTGTGGAAGACCTATATGGAATTTTGTATATTAAGAAGGTAAATGAATTAAAGGGTAAATGAATTTTTTTTTTAAATTTTATGTACTTCTATTATCTATTCCTTCCTTTCTATGTTAAATTCTATTTACTAGTGTTTTGGCATCCCCCTCTACCCTATTACTTCCTCATATCTTCATCTTTAATTCAACCATTTCTTGTCTTATGGAGCATGCATTCTTTTTAAATGGATCAGCATGAATCCTCAAGTGTTCTAAGGAGAACATGCCTACCTAAATTAAAAAATGTCTTTGAGAGGATAATTAAGGTAAACACTATAAATTTGATGAATTACTACACCTTAGATGATTTTCATAGATCTTATTTCATTTAATGAATACATCATTTCACATTGTCCCTATAATGGAGAACTATTGGTTCATATTTTATCTCTTTGGTTGTGTTGGGAATCTAGATAAATCATAAGATTTTATCAATAAAATGCCAATAAAACTTGATTCTTCTATCTAAGGATCTTTGATAGGTGTTAGCATAAATCATAATAACATAGAGTTGGGACTACTTATTGTAGAGCACCTTGGTTAGTTAGACCTAAAAAATGTTGTTCATTATGTGCTTTTGTCAAATATTTATGCAGTGGATGGTAGGTGTTCATTATCAATTTGACCTAAAATCTAATTGTATTCTTATAATTAATTTTTAAGGATAACTGTCACTTCAAAGACCTAAAATTGAGATAAAATCTATTGTCATTTACAACATAGAAGATGATGATGGGAATTTGATTCTAATGACTTTATTTATCAGTTCATTCATTACGATGAGACCTTATATAAATGGGAAACATAAAGTAAGAAGAATACATTAATCTAATGTCAAATACCATTTGAAAGGGATGATAAAAGATTTCAAGATGAGCCCGGGAGGTAAGAAAATATCAAAAATTACAATTATACATGTATAAGAAAAGAAAGAGATATTGAAGGAATAAATTGCAAAAATGGAGGACTTCTCAAAAATGGGTTCTAACTATGAGTAAGGAATCGTATATTTTTTTTTGAATTCACTACTTTTTATTTATTTGATATATTATTCTCTTATCAAATTTTTTATCTATGTTTTTAGAAAAGATTAAACTTTTTTTCTTATAGGCTTGTGCATTTCAAATTAGGAGTGGGATCCAATTAAATGCATTACTAGTACCTTCTATATTGTTTATTCTAAAATTGGAGAAATTATGTATGATAGAAAGGACCCTACATGGTTGATGACACAAGGGATATGGTTCTATAAATACAGATATATTCTTACAAATATTGGTGTATCACAAGGAAAAATAGAAGAGATCATTTTTCCAATCATTAATTTAATTACATGGATAACTATAGATTTTTCAACAATAACTTCTTATCTCTACAATAATTTTAAAGAGGTGAAATCATGTATCAAGTTGAGAGAAGGAAATCGTGTACACATCAATTTATTCATGCCCATGAGAATTTGTTGTCATATATTTAAGGATAGGATGTCCATCTGAAGAACCAATAAAACATATGTTACTTCATCATCATATGATAGATTGACAGAATCATTACTTTTATTTTATCGGGACAAAAGAGTACACTTTATAAATGGAGAAGAAATATAATGTAGATTGTCTCATGATATGATTTCCTTCAGGTAAAAATTTTTACACTCATTTGTCAAAAAGTTTATAATCATATTCTATGATGTTTTATAACTTCTCTATGAATGTTGTTTATTAATGCTTCAAGTATTGGATTTCAAGGCAAATTTTATACATGTCATTCCAATTCTGAAGGTGGATATATGTACAGCAATCAGGTCAATGGACATGGATCCAAAATGACCAAGATGACAATGATGGAACACATTCTCCAAAAATATCATTTTTTATTATGATGAATGGTGTGACTTTCAAAACATTATAAATGGAATAAAATTGGATATTGGTTTAAATAACACAACATCTTGAAATAAATAAAGAACTCAATGACTTCATATTTTTACATAATGGCAAAAATGTAAATTACGTTATTTTTTTACATATATTAATTTTGAATATGAATTCAAATGTTTGTTATAGGGCCAATGTGAAAATAACTATTATAATTATTTGTTTATAAAATTTTAGGTTGGAAAGTAGCAGGAAAGTATCATGCTTTGCAAATATTGTGTTCACCCTACAACATTGGAAATCAAGGTATATTAGGACTAATTTTATGAAAGATTACTTTGCATCAATAGACTTGAATAATTATACTAGTCATACACTCTATGTTGATGGGAGTATTCAATAATTATAATAAATTAGGATGTACTATTTGAGCCTCTATTTTTCATCAATTAGTGATCATCATTCCAATTCATATATGCATATAGTTTGACTTATAAGGTTAAAAATTCAATGCTTAGAGCAGCTAATGTAACTGTACTTTCTCTATTAATATATTATATTGGTTTTTATTAGAGTTTCTAACTTTGAACTATTAATTAAAAACTTTTAATTTATTTTGATGCCAAAAATATTTTGGTGTTAATATATTATATTAGTTTTTTAATGCTAAAAATATGAAAATGTGATAATATGTTTTATTAACATCATATCTATATTTTTCATAACATGTTTACTTTATCCATAAACATACCATGTTACAAGTCAATTATAAGATAAGTGTTTAATTTTTCCATAATATTTATTACATTTTACCTTGTCTAATGTGTTTATCACTTGATTATCTACAAAATGATGGACGAATATATTGTTAAGTTTCTTTTCAAAATATTGTTTGGTTGTTGAGTAAATGAGGACATATTTTATAGTGAGGCTAAGAATTACATTGTATAGATACATTGACGAGTCCTACAAACCATTTTTTTTAAAAATAATATAAAATTACTTGTCATCATCACATAACACACTCAAAGCTTTTCAAAATTATAATTGTATATAACATGTAAATGAGTGATAAGGTAATTGAAATGTTTAGATTGAACATTATGAAACAATGGTAAAATCAATTTTTTTTCTAGGTAACAGTACTTTATAACCTTATATATTGTGTTTTGATGCATGTCTAAGTCATAATTGTCTTATTTTTAAGAGGTCAGATACAATATTCAAAGTAGGTTTATGTTGTCTATTCATACATATTGTATGTTGAGATTATTTGTTTTACATGCCATATTTATCCTAACATCCATTGATTTATAATTTCATAAAGGTTCTTGTATTCAATATGAATTCCAACTAAAATTTATCTATCACTCTTTATTTTCAAGATTTCAAGATGTTTTTCTCCATACAAAAGGTAGATCTGGTCTATGCATTCTTTTAATTTCATAAAGATCTAGTAAAAATGAAACTTTAGTGATATATTCTAAATCAAATATTATTTTATGAAACTATTTACCAATAAGAAATAAAGATGTGTATCATCAACCATATTTTTGGTTTGTGCATGGAGCCCTTAGGATTGTTGGATAGTTTGATGTTGGGCATTCTGAGGTAAAATAGGTTTCATCTATGGTATAAATCTAATGTGGGATTATCCTAATTTATGTGTGTTACATTAAAAAATATATTTTAAGGGATATGGCTAGAGGTCGATGGTAGTATACTACACTTTGGTTTTGTTCTAATCCAACATGCCATACTTTCTTCATAACTATATGATGGATTTTTATTTGCTGATGAATTCCTACTTGATACTTAAATAGAAATGTTGACCTTATAATGTAAATAACTAAGTACATATATACAACTTGGATTACATGTGAAGAGCCATTATGGTCCTAAAAATTGTCAAGGGGACCTTGGTGAGGCATGTGGAATGCATGAAATCCAAATTAGGGGCACTCAAGATGTTAATAGTAAAATGTTTAGAAACATGAATGTGAAAATACATATTTCAAGTGTTATTATGTAGAGTCCTATCTCATCCTCTACCTGATCTAAGCTCTAGCACCTCTTAACACAATCTTGTGCATTCAATATACACCTTCTTTCTCTCGTGTCAACTGTCTCAACTTGATTTCATGTCATTCTCTTTCATGATCTATTGGATATTATTTTTGATGTTCTTTACTCTCCCTTAGAACTCCTTTCAATCATTCACACTCTACCATTTGCCTCATTCTAATCACTTACCTTTCACCCTTTGATATTATTCCACACATTAGTCTATAATACACTTTAAGCTTCTTTAGACTAAATTACCTTCAACTTTTGAATAAGGTTTGATATGCATAATCATGATCTTGAATACTTCATATTAGACTTGGTATACATATTTTTATTTTGATATACAACATACATTACATGCATGTGAAAAGTGCCTTCTTAAATCGATACTTAGAAGAAGATGTCTATGTAGAACACCCACAAGGTTTTGAGGTGCAAAGTAAAGAATTTAAATTATACAAGTTAAAGAAGGATTTGTATGGCCTTGAACAAGAACCCATTGAATTATATGTAATGTTTTATGAATATTTTTATTAGAACAGATTCAAAGGAAGTAACAGTGAGCCTACTCTTTACCACAAGAAAGAAGGTAATTATATCTTTATTATAATTTTATATGTTGATGATTTTTTATATATGGGCATCAATTCTAAGATGAAGGATTAATTCAAAATTACAATGATGAATTAATTTTAAATGGAATATTTAGGTCTTATGAAATACTTTTTAGTGATGGAGGTTCATCAAAGCAAATATGACATCTTCATTTGTCAAACAAAGTATGAAAATGATATGTTGAATAAATTCAATATGGTTGATTATAAACTAGTCTTGACTATTATTGCTCATAGAGTTATGCTATGTAGAGCATATGGTGTTGAATGAGTTGATGAGACAACTTATAAAAGTATTGTTGGAAGCTTAATGTTTCTATATCATACAAGACCAGATATTACTTATTCAGTTTCTCCTATACCAAGATATATGTTTAAGCCATCCAAAATTAATATGAAGGTAGATGAGATAATTTTGATCCATCTAAAATGTACCATTGGATTTTGAATTCATTATTATGATACGAAAATTTTAGAACTTTTTGGTATTAGTGATTCTAATTAGGGTGGTAGTTTGGATGATCAAAAGTCAACATCTAGGAATTGTTTTTCATTTGGTTCTAGTTTGGTTACATAGAGTTCAAATAAGAAAATTTAATTACTCTTTCATATATGGAAGTAGAATATATTATAGTCGGATAAATAGGTATATAATAATTATGACTTTGAAAGGTTTTAGAAGAAATTGAAGAGGAACAAATTCAACCTATAGTAATTTTATATGATAATGTAAGTGATATCAAATTAGCCAAGAATCCAGTACGTCAAAATAAGTCAAATAATTTTGATTTGAAGTAGCATTTTATCATAGATTTGATTTATAAGGAATATGTAAAATTAAAGTATATAAACACATAGGAACAAGTTATAGAGATCTTCAATAAAGCTATGGTAAAAGTTCAATTTTTGAAACTCCGAGATCAAATTGTTTATTCACTCAACATCAAGGGGGAGAATGCTGGTTAGTTTTTGTTGACTCCGATTCTACAGTATATTCAATCATAAAAAATAATTATACAATTTATTTAATAATTAGTTAATATATTTTTTAGAAAAATAAAGCCTTTAAAAGGCTAGAAATAACTTTACTGTATATTTCATGTAAATTGTTATTTAGACAAATTTAGAATATTTTTATCTATTAATTAGAAAATAATTTTCACATGAAATTACATTAATATATTTTAATTGATATTTATTAAGATGGAGAATGATTCGAATAATTTGAAGTATTTTTATTTTAGTTATTCTATATATCTTTTGCTTATGAATATTGCATATATTTAGCTGTGAGTTTCTAGTTTCTTTTTGCACAGTGGTTTATTTTAATATATTTAAAAATATTCATATTTATCATATATGAGTTATTAAAATTTTTTAAATACAGCATGTCAATTAGGCATATGCATAGGCTGTTTCAATTTTTTATATTATTAAAGTATATGTTGTCTACTCAATATTTTTTTGTGAATATTTAGTTTTGTTTAGTGGCATAAGTTTATTAATTTTCATTTTTTATGATTAAATAATTTTTAAAGTTAATATAATAAAATATTCATTAGATAGTTAGTATAATATTTTTCTCTAATAAATATATGTTTTAAGTGATAAAGTTGAAGTCAATAAAATTTATGTTTGAGATAATTTAATATGTCATAAGTATCTATAGTTAGATTGTAATTAGTTTACATTACAAATATAACATATAAATTCAAATAATCAATATCAAAAAAATTCATTCTGATGGTCAGATATATATATTTTTAACATAGGTTTATAAGAGCTACATTTATATTTTGACACCCACATTTAGGAAACCAAATTATAACAAATCTTAAAATTAGAAACACCAATTGTGAACATAGGAATCCAATAAGGGGAGATTAGTATCATGTTAGTAAATGAAATCAAATCTAAAAACATATTAATGAACTAACACCTTAAGCTTAGATTTTAGGGGGAGATTGGTGAAGAAAAATCATTCATAGAGCATAATTAAAATTTAAGAAAACAAACTTTCTTAACCTCCTTAAATTATCCAAGAGATCTATTCATTAGCTTGCTCTGATTATGCTCAAGAAGTTTGTGCCAATGGATCTTAGATATCTCCTTCTCTCCTTGGCATCATTGGATTTGTTGCTTTGACTTGTTAAGCTTGACTTAATATTTTGACATAATAACACTATATTAGAGATAACTTTGAAATGATTTGTGAATTATAACTTTGGGTTATGAGAGCTTAAAATTATGAGTGTGAGGCCTTCTATTTATAGATTTTCCAAATGGGATAGGATCAAACATGACCTAACATTTCAAGATGAAGATGTGTGGCCATGAATTAATACAATTATGTAGATAAAATATAAAAATATCTTCATCAATATTTAGGAATAAGGGGCATTAATGAGGGATGGGAGGGCTTAATAAGATATTTATTGTATTTATGGCCGATGCATGCCACCTCAAAAAAATGATGTCACACAATGATGCAAATATTAGAAACCAATTTCATGTAAAGAAATATTCAATAAGTTCCATGGAATTCTTACTTAAGCTCATAATTTGGTTGAATTTTCTTAAGTAAGATTAAACAATTTTAGTGCAATTCTTTGGGAATTGGTGCACAAATTAATCAAACTAGTCTTAATGTCATATTATTGGTCAAAATTTGATTAGAGTCGAATTAAGAGATAATGTTAGTTGTATATAGACCAATATCCAATTTAGGACATTGTCGACACAAAATAACACTTGCATGTGTCATGTGCTTCCTAATTGGAGGAATTTAATGGTTTAGAGTGTCAAATTACATTTTTTGCACTTTGGCTCAAAATGATTCAAAAAGAACTAATAATAAAATAAAATGTATTACCCTATTTAGCGATACTTTAGCCTAAATTGGACCTTGTATATAAAAATTTCAAACCATTTAGCATGTTTTAGTGATTTCACCCCAAATTGTGATGTTTAGTAGAAATTGGTCTAAAGTTTGGTTGGAGGTCATTGGTGGCCACTTTTAGGTTTTTACAGTTTTCCCCTATTTAGGAAGGTATTTGTAATCTATAAGTATAATAAAATATTCTCAAAAAATAAAAATGTATTGTGTGCTTAGAACTTCAATGACAATGGATGAACTATAGAGTGCCCCCTTGAAGGAATGGTTTGTAAAGGGGATGGCAAATGGTCCCTAAAAATAATAAAATCAGGAGACCAAACTGATAAAAAAAGATGGGGCAATATCAAATGATATGGCCAAATTCAATTAGAATCATTAGAAATGCAAGTGGGATGTGTACAATGGTTTACCTAAAGGTGGTTATAAGCATTATACCTCGATAGTGGCAATGTCGTATGATAACACAATGATTTTTCTAAGATAAGTTTTATTCATTAAGAATACATGTGGGATGGTGTGAAATGATTTTCTCATAGGAAGTTATAATCATTGGACCTCGATTATTGATGGTTGATGATGTAAAATACAATGATGACAAATTGACACAGAGGATAAAGATGAAATAGGCAACCTAATAGAAGGGAGATACTCATCTAAATTAATAAAGGTTTAAATTATTTTTTTATTTAATTACTCTATGTGTGGTATGATTGGGACTATATTAGGAATGATATGGGTGATAAGGAGAGATATCATATCATTACTTCCATGTATACTTCTCAAAGTTTAATTTTATTATAGCATGTGACTGTAGGCATCATGATAAAACAACATGAGGATATGGCCTAAATATGCATAATGATTGACTCCTAATCCAATTCTCAATTATAAATAATACACTAATAATAAAAATCATGATGATAATGTTAATGTTTGAATATGTATGGATTCAATACTATTGTGTGCAAAGAATCACCCAATGAACACATATAGACTGAATCAAGGTAATAGTAATGAAAGAAAACAAACATACACACAAACAATAAGAAATTAGAAATAAATAAACAAATAAGATGATGCACATTACCCCTAGAAAATAGGTGGTAATTTAACAAAAAAACAAGATGGTGGATTAAAATAAAAATAAGGGAATAGTCGAGCTGCCTCCATATATACTAGGAAAGTGGATGTTGCCTACATAGTTCCATGGATGATATATTCAATAAAAACATTAGGCTAAACATAATTATCTTTGTAAATGGGATATAATAAAATTATGAGGAAGACAACATGATTGATGTGATAGAATAATATAGGAATAATCTTGCAAAACAACAAGTGCCTAGGATAAAAGGCCAAAAAGGATGGGGAAAGTAAATGATAAGTTATTTCTTGTGACTTAGTGGGGGTTACCAGAATCCTTAAGGCAAAGATGTAGTCAATGTTTTTGGTTTTTTAAAATGGTTTTAATTTTTTTTTAATAATTTTAGAGTATCTCAACTCGATCGAGAATGATGAGATACTAAATGGTCCAAGATCACAAAATGACAAGAGTATGGAAAATGTGAAAAGATGATTGCAAAATGGTGAGAGAGTTATAAATTTAAATGGATGCTTGTAAAATGGAAAGAGCATGATGGAAAAGGGGAACTGAGCTGAAATCAATGTGAATCAAGTATGACCCACATAGTCCCAAAATGGCCCTAGCTCATAGTAGTTGCACCTTAGAGTAGAGGAATTTGAATGGTGTATCATTCAATTGAAATAAAATAGGCACTATTGGTATGATCACACAATATGGCATATGAATGGTTGGTTGGTATGTCAAGGCACAATAAACAATTATTTCCCCTAGTTTTCCCATAGGTGGTTATAACCAAGAAATGACATAGATCAATTATACTAATTTACCCATAGGTAGTTATAATTTATATCAACACTGGTGAGACATTTATTTAACCAAAGGTGGTTATAATCAAGCCTACACAAACAAGGCATGATGTGGAATGAAACAAAAAAAATGAAGGATACAACTACCAAAGCTTATATCATACTACTAAAAAACATTGCCTTTGTCTAGAATTATGGAAATAATTGCTAAAACTAATCTGAATCTTTATATTGAAAGTAGAACCAATGGATGAACCAAGGTCAATCAAGATAGGTGGGAAGTGATCAAAAATTATTGGTCGATAGAAAAGGTATAGTGGAATAGAATGATGGAACAACAAAGTGATAAATGGTAGAATGGTATAATATAAAGAAGATATTCAATAATATGGTACAATTTGAAATGGTCCGCATAAAAGATATACAAAATCACTCAAGTGAAGTAACACTTGATGTGTATAATGTCCATCAGCTCATCAAGTTCATCTCCACCTGGTATGGTGAGCCTATATACTCTAGTGCCATAGTCTGTAATAATGATTATATGACCTACCTAGTTGGGTTTCAACTTGTCTTTATGTTTCTTTTTAGCCATGGTATTCATTTATTTCTCTTTGAGGATAAGATCACCAATCTCAAATTCTCTTTATTTCCTATTCTAATTATATCGACCATGAATTAGGTTTTGATATACTTGTAATTGGTTTATTACAGCCAATCATTTCTCATCAAATAAATTTAGCTTTTGAAGGAAAGCTACTCTATAGTCTTCATCATCTAGGACATGCTTTAAAGAGATGCATAAAGAAGGTAATTTGACCTCGATGGGAAGAATAGTCTTAGTACCATAAACAAGTAATCACCTTGAGGGTAATATGTCATGGAAAAGTGTTGTGTGGTGTTGTATTTGGCACATATATTTTTGAAATCCTTGTTCTTATATGATCCTGCATTATTAGATATAATATCAAAAAGGATAATGTAGTAGAAAATGAATTTACAACATTTCTTTCTAGTCACATAAGAGAGGGGTATAGCTTCAACCCACTTAGTGAAATATTATTTGGTGGTAAGGATATGTTTATAGCCATCAAAATAAGGTGGGGTTTATTTTCCCAATAATATTGAGGCCCCATGTATCAAATTCCCATGGTATTAACATTGGTGTCAGTTTCTTGGCTTGGGCATGAATTAGATTAGCATGCCATTGACATTTATCACATCTTTTCACATATGAAACTTTATCTGCATCCATTATTGGCTAATAGAACCTAGTATACAAGATCATTTTGGATAAGAACTCCATTCTAGTGTGTGTTCCACATACACCTTCATGAACTTCTTGTAGTGCTAATTTAGATTCTGCCAAAGCTAAACAATAGAGTAGAGTTCCATCAAAACTATGATGGTATAAGGTTGGTTCGAGTAAGGTATAATGATGTGCATAGTGGATGAAGGATTTGGATTGTTTATGGGGTAAGTCTGATGGTAAAATATGGTCATGTAAATATGACTATAGGCATAAATACCAAGGAGAATTGGAACCAATAATATCACATATCATTACAATGGTTGATGATTCATGAGTTGACAATAGTATATTTTCAATGATAAATTGGTAGTCTTTTTCCATGAATGTTTATATAGTCAAAGATCCAATCAAATCCATGGCATCTATTCTTATTTTTCTTTCCCTTGGTATATGTTCAAACTAGATGGTGGTAATCTACTAATGAAGTGTGTTGACCATGGCCTTGAAGGGAACTAGCTTGTCATCTTTGGTCTAAAAATGGTCTATAACCTAATTGATGATTAAATATGAATCACCATAAACCTTTAGATATGTTATATTCCATTGTACCACCTATTAAATCCTTGTAATGTGTGGTTCATGTTTGTTCATGACTTAGGGATTAGAACCCTCTATGGTGTGATAAATAAAAGCCATGTCCTTGATCTATGTACTGTGAATGAACCATCAAAGTACAGCTTCCAGTGCTACTCCTTAAGAGGTGTTCTAATGTTGGTAATAATATATTCATCAGGAAATTAGAATGTCAATGGCTTCATATCTACAAGGGGTGATTCAACAATCTTATTTGTAATAACTTGCCTCTTGATGGATTTTTGGCTCACATATTCTATCTCAAACTCATTAAGAAGCATGACCCATTTAGCCATATGGATTTGTAAATATGTTTTAGATATTAGATGCTTTAGGGGATCTACTTTTGAAATGACCATGGTCTTATTGTTCAACATGTAATGGCATAGTTTTTGAGCTGTGAAGATCATATCTAAATAGTCAATTTTAATGGGCATATAATTGTGTTCATACGTGACTAGTGTATGTCTTAGATAGTACATAAAATGCTCCTTTCCATTTTCATCGTATTGAGCTAGAAGTACCCCTGGGTCATTATCTATGGATGATGTATATAGAAGGAATTGTTTTCTTGGTGTTGGAGGTAATAAAACTGGTGGATTTATAAGATAGTTTTTAGCTATTAAAAATCTTTTTAACAATAATTATCCCAAAGAAATATGACACCTTTATTCAAAATATGTGTAAAAAGATGACACTTGTCAGTCAATTGAGATATGAAGCATCTAATAGACTGGATATTACCCTACAAACTATAGAGTTATTTTAAATTAGTTGGTGGTGGCATCTCTTTTATGGCTTATACTTTGGATAGATCAACATCAATGCCTAGGTGAGACATAATGAAGCAAGGAAATTTCCCTATAGTAACTCTAAAAACACATTTTGTAGGGTTGAGCTTGACTTTATATTCACGTAATAACTCAATATACTCCTCAATATTGTTGGATGACTGGGCATGATATTTCATTTACCTAGTATGTCATCGATATAATCTTCAACAATGTCATTCATTATATCATAATAAATGACTATCATAGGTCTTTGATAGGTGGTCCTTACATTCTTGAGACTAAATGGCATAACCTCATAAGATAATGTTCCCCATAGAGTGGTGAACATTATTTTTTGCTAGACTTTTGTTGCTCTTCTTAATTGATTTTAGCATAATAATCTATCCATTATTGAAAGCATCTCATAACATTTTATGAAGTTACAAATAATGTCAATATTTGGTAATGGAAAGTCATTTTTATGGTAAGCTTTGTTAATATCCCTGAAATCAATGCAAATTATGATCCCTTTTGACTTTTTATTGACTAGCACTACATTGGAAATCCATTTCGAACAGTCGATTGGACTCATACGTCTTGTTTCTAAGATATTCTCCAACTCTTTATTTATGAGTATAGAAATGCAAGGATGCATCTTTTGTAATTTTTGCTTCATTGGTTTGACATCAGGATGTACCACAAGGTGATGAACAACCAAGGCTACATCCAAACTAGGCACGTAAGAATATGCCCATGAAAATATATCAACAAATTCCTTCAATAGGTCTATTAATACTTCATGCTCACCCTTAGTGAGAGACATGCCTAATTTAATCCACTTTGGGTCATCTGGGGACGCTATATTTACCTCTATAATGTATTTCACTAGAAGGATCAAATCATCTTCAAGAATAGTGGGCAAAGATTTAAACTATTTGGCTATGTCAAAGTCCTCTATTAGGATTGGTTCTTCAAGCTATCCCAGACATTATGAATCATAATCCCCTAATGAGAGGGATGGACACATAATAAATGCTATTAGCAACCCCTGAATGACAAAGTCAAAAGCTTGTTGTTTTTCAAGACCAAATTCAGATGCATGGGCAAGTTTTCCATTTTTGGTATCCTGAATGATGAGATCAAAATCATGTTATTTAAAATTACACTTGGATTCATAGATAAGTTCATCATTGGTGGTCATACCCAAAATCATATTGTATGACAAATCAAGATCTAGCACATGGTAAAGTGTATCATGGGTTAAAGGCCCTATGATAACTAGAAAGCTCATAGAGCTTTGTGATTCTCATTATTTATTTTTGTAGGCTTTGATGGTGATTGTTTATTCTTAGAGATATGTTGAGGTGTACCCAAGAAGATTGATAAGCTTTAGAGACACTATTTTCATAACCAATCTATTGTTTATGAGGATATGTTTAACTATATGCCTCTTTATGTAGACTTTGATGTATAATGGATTATTATGCAGTGGAATAAGGGATGAAATTTTTTTTTGATTGAAGATTACTTATTATGTTGGAGATAGATGCCCAACCAAAGCTTGAGATTTGTTAGGAGATATGTCATTTGGATCTGCGGATTGACTAAGTAACATTATCAAGGTGTTTTTGTGGGTTGTAGATGTATGCAATAAATCCAAAATGGAGATTTATGATGGTGTCTTTTTCAATTATTCAATAATGTCAAACATATTTTCATAGATAGTGGTAAATGATTTGATCTAAGGCATAACGATTAGTTAGATGATATGTGAAGTGGTAGATGATTTTGGGCCTGGTATGGTAATCTTTGATTGTTAAGATTACAAAATATGGATTAGGTACATGACTAGTGTTGCTAATAAGTGATACTGGAGGGGGACCAAATAGGATAATTTGTGATTACCAATGCACTTACACATAGTCATAGGCTAATGATGATTTATTAGTATAAGGTCCTAACATAAGAATCCCTAATTTTTGGTTTACCTGTGCACGGTCCATGGTCAAGGAAGGATTGACAGAAACGTTTGGTTTATTGGGTATGACTATAAATAGTCTTGTATAATTGGTACTTGGTCTCTGATTAGTGGAAATGATATTAACGTGACCTCCTACAATATGGCCTACAACTGAGTTGTAGTTATGTTTAACTTCATGATAAGTTTATTGGTTTTTTAAACCATTTTGACTTTGGTTTTATCCATTATTTTGATGTTATTAGTTTTGTTATTGGTTCTATTATTGTTGATGGTGAACTAGTTATTATTATTTTTGTTGTTATTAGTGTTTCAATGGTGAGTGTTGTTTTTGTTGGTTGTTATATTAAGGAAATGAATTTTGATAAATTCCAAGGTTTTTATCAGATGTGGAAGCTCGATGATCTAATTATATCTCTAAATTTTTGATCATATTCTCAATTATATGTTTGATTTACATATATTTCTATAAATTATGGTCATTGACTTGATGATATTTGCATAATTCATTTGGCTTGTACTAGTTTTGAATGGCAACACCCTCATGAATTATCCGTTTCGAATAGGTGATATAATAAAATTGTCTATGGAAATATTATGAAACATAGCCTCAATAGGCTCTCCAAGGTTTCGGGAAACCACATCGAGTTGGATCATTTATTTTTGGAGGAGGGTTTTACAAAGGCATTTGTTATGTTTGCTGAAGAGGTTGTTAGTAAGGAGGTATGTACTATGATGTAGGCTATGAAAGTAGTGCTTTCACATTTGGACATGTTGAGACTCTATTACTCTATTACCAATAACATTCTTTTTGCATTTGAATTAATTGGGTTTATTATAGTTATTGGCTTGGGTTTGTTGTGATGCTTGTGCTTGGACTAGATTTTGATTCTAGCTATTGTTCTAGTTTTAGTTTAGGATTTAATTTGATGAGGATAGTTTAATGATCAATTTTTTAATAAGGGATATTTTTATCACTAAATTTTTTTCAATGATTTATTTGAATGTGTGTGCACGTTGTAACTCCAAATAATAAGGTATCTCACTATGTAGTTTTTTGGTAAACATAGTGGTTAGTTATTTGTCTCATAGCCTAGGGTGAATCAGCTTAAAAGGGATATTTATTTCTATAAATAGCTTATGAAAATTTTAAAAAAAAATTGTTTGGCTTGTGTTAAGTCTAAAAATGAAATCTCATGCTTGATATTGTAAGATAATTGTTGTGAAAACGTGTCTGAAAGATCATCAAAATCAGATATTGAATTATTGAGTAACTTTAATAATAATTCCAATATTGCCCTTGCTAGGATTCATAAAAAAAACAATAGAAGATAGATGTTGCTATAGGCCACTAGTTAGGATGCAATAAAGAATTCTGTTAGATGGACTTTGGTGTCACCTTTCCCCTTGTATTTATCAAACTTTGGTGGCTCATACCCTGGAAGAAATGGTATCTATAAGTACTCCATGTTGAAAGAATAAGAACACATGTCATCCAACTTATACTTCTTGACTTATTTCCTAGCTTGGATGACAATGATTGTATCATTCATTTACTATAGATTTTATGTAAGGATACTAGTGGATCATTAGCCTAGTAAGATGGAGGTAGTGTGATCACAAGTGGATTACTTTAACTAAGGTATTATGATTCATTTGTTAGGAAATGTTAGATTGGATAGGAAATGGACAAGGAATACACTTTCATCGATTAGGGTGTAATTATTAAAATTTTATTTATGGCTGTGTGATATTCTAGTTAGGGTTGGGTATGTAGGTCTAATGTTGGGAATACTTAAGTTGGAATCAAGAGATATGGCCATATTATACCTACTGAGGTTGAATAAGGACATGATGCCAACTAATCATACCTGGATGATTGAGAGGGACTTACGAACTAAGACCCTATCACTGAACTTGTGGCACATTCTATAGGAAAGACAACTATTGCCTACCAGGTACTTGAGGAACACTGGAACCTCTTTGTTACATGAATCTTTGTTGGGTAGTAGATGCATGTTGCAGATTCAACATCTATCATTGACCAATATTTATACATTATTGGTTAGAGATCATTTAGTTTTGGATCAACATGTTAGTTTGTGATGAAAGAGGTATGTTCACTACTACCTAGAGATGAAAAATTTTAGTTTCCCCCTGTTGAGGTGGAAATATATTTTACCTTGACTACATGGGTATGTTTGATGTGCTTATTATTGGGGAATGTTGCTCATCAAATTTTAGGGTCTATTAATATTTATCATAGTATGTTGTGTCATGGCATTTGTTATTGGTTGAATACTTAATCTTTATTATTGGGTACTTGATAAAGTAGTTAGTTGAGGTTTAGATGTATCTAGCTAGGGTTGGGATGTATAAACTCCTATTCCCTGAGTTTGATAACCACTCATGGTGTTTAAAGTCATATTTTGTAGTTTACTATTTATTTATGTGCAAATACCACTTTGATTTAAATTGGACGTTACTTGTGCATTGTCTGCTATGTTCTACTCACTATTCTACATAGCAGCAGAAGACACTTTCTCATTGGTTGGGGTATTAAACATGTTTTCTCCCATATTGTTTTGCATAATTGGGTCAAACCCCTAATTTTAATTACTTATCAATTATAATAAAACCCCTATTGAAGGGAGTGACTGAATAAGAGGTGCATTTGACAAGGCCATATGATTAAAGTTATGTGTTAGGTTTGATATGTTTGGTATGCTATTTGCATTTGAATAAAATTGTCCTCCATGAGGCCTATTTATGTGACAAGCATACATGGATATTTATATGTCATTGTCACAATGGCATTAATATTAATAGAAGAGGCCTATTTATTATAAGACATGTTGTAAGGCCATCTTACTAGATTTGGTAAATTATCATGGGGAATGTTTGTTGAATTAATATCCCCTATCTCTATATCTCTATTAGGATCATATTATAGTGGAATTTTAATGTAATAAGGTTATTGTTTAATATTTTATATAATCAAAGGTATGCTATCCAAATATTAGGTTATTTGTTCCTGGTCTTGCTCTATGTATAGAGGCATACTAACCAAATAATCAACCAAAGGATCTTGACTCTATTCCCCTATTTGTGTGTTGAAAGGTGGATAAGTATTTGTCTCCCAAACAAAATTATCTCTGTAAGGGTCTTCAAAAAGGTCCTCTCTTGTGATAACATTCCCATATCCTATATTATACATGGTTTCACTATGTGTATAGTGAGATGTGGTTAAATCCAATGATAAATATTTAATGACAGGATGGGTTAGAGTTATATAGACTCTACAAATCTATGTCTAAAAAGACAAAAGGTTCAGCTAGGTCTAACTTAGTCAAAAAGGTAGAGCTATATCTATAAAGTTTCTATGCTATGATTTGGTAAAAATAGTATAACATCAAGTGTCTAACATTAAATATCCCACATAAACTAGGTCAAGTAGATGAATTAGAAACAAGATGCTAATTTCTAGGTCCAAAGATGTTCCAAATAGGTATAGAATTGGAAAGGGAAAAGTTTCTAGGTATTTTATACAAATGTGGAGTCAAAATCTATGCTCAAATAGGCTGTGCTAAGACTTTTGGCCAAACTTAGTGTCTAAATCTAGACATGAAACAAAGAATGATAATTTTGAATCCAACAGACATAGAATACTTTGGGATAGATAAGGAACTTGATTCAAGACATAAAAATGATAAAATTGGTATAAAACACTAAACAAAATACATTTTAAATATGGAATAAGTTTCAAAAATAAAGGCATAAACAATATAGTTTTTGAATTTTGTGTCAAAAATTAACATAACTTATGTAACCCAAAAGAGAAAGACCTATGTATCAGCCCCTAAATGTCGAGTCCTGAATATAAATCAATCAATGTTTATATTTTAACTTGGAAAATTTAATTGAAGAATCAATCTTAATAAAACTTAGTCTTTAATGACCAACAAGCTAGGAAATTTTGAATGGTGTAACAATGCTAAAATAAAGATCCAACAAGGCACATGTGATTTGTTTAAATAATGATGATTGGGATACGAGATAAGACAAGTATTTTGAAATAATTTGGGTAGTGTAATGGTGTTATCACTCTCAAAAGATGTAAAAAGAAATTTGTTTCAAAGACTTCTAAGGTGTGAAACTTTAATTGATTTTGGTGGCATAACATTACCCATTTCAATCAAGTGACACACACAATTTCTTTGACATTAAAAGTTTTTCTAAGTCAAATAAAGATATCAAATGGATAGCATAATGAGTCTTTAAATAATGGATTAATGTGGATAAATATACTTGTTCAATACATGGTTTAAACAAAAAAAGTTTTAGATCTAACACAACAAGTAAAAATGACAAAGTAAAACTAAGAATATCATCTTAAATCCTATCAACATGTGGCAAAGTGGGGTTGACTAAAACCTAAAATTTTTTAACCATCTAGATTGATCCCATGTGTACACACTTTTGCATATGAAAAAAAGATAATAATCATGTATATTAAATCTACATCAATTGGCCATTATGAAAAGGTCTTGTCCATTTCACAACCACTACATCCATCACTTCTTGAGTGTAGTGTGATGTTCATATTGATTAGATGTCTTGGGCTTATTTTTCCACTATTAGAGATTGTTTAACCACTCAAACCATCATACCAATGGGTTGATCCTAATTTATATACCCCCATATGGGTAGGGGTTGTAGATGATGTTGGGAGATGAATCCTCAGGTCTAAGATTCCCTATAGAACCCATAAGATTCCCTATGTTAAAAATGAAATGTTTCTAAAACTTAACCAATCCTATATTAGTTTTTAGTACAAATATCCAAATGTGCAAGATTTGACATATTCATTTGAGGACCCAAATTGAAATGTTTGATTTGAATAAGTTATTTTTAAAGCCCAAAATGAAGTGTTTGATTAGTCAAAATAAGAAAATTGGTCTTCAACTCAATCCTTTAACCTACAAATGTTAGATAATAACCCCTTTATTTGAAGTACTTTCTTGATTGATAAAATTATGTTTGAATTTTATCTCTCAGGTTTGGATTTTATTTCACATAGTGACCATTAGCAATAAAAAATAACCATCAGTAATTTCAAGGCAACCATCACCAATCAGTTAATAGATAACCATCAGTAGTTAAGAATAATAAGTGTTGATCGATAAAAACCATCATCGATGACTTGTGTACTCGAAGGCAAACAATGTTATTATTAAAAAAGTTTTTTAGGATAAAATATCTAGAATATAAGATTATGGATCAAAACTATGCTCAAACCGGAGACTTGAAAAACCCAAATTATTAAAAACAAACTTGAATAATAGATCAAAATGCAAATTTTAAACGTATTTTCCCCTACAATCCAGCTAGTCATGGTTAGAACTAACCGTTGATTGTCACACAAAATTGTCAAAAATCACTATGTAACATGTGTATGCACAAAAAATGTTACAAACATGATAAAATAAACTAAAAACAATTTTAAGGACATTTTAATTACCAAAATAGAAATTTAAAATTGTCAAAGTGTCTTCCTTATTGAAATATACTCAATGAGTCCCACTAGATGTTCCATCTATAAACATAGGAATCTAATAAGGGTAGAATAGTATCATTTTAGTGGATGAAATTAAATCCAAAAACAAACTAATGAACTAACACCTTAATCCTAGATCCTAGGGGGAGCTTTGTGAAGAAAAACCATTGAAAAATCACAACTAAAATTCAAGAAAACAAACTTTCTTAACTTCTTTGAATGCTCCAAGAGATCTCTTCATTAGCTTACTTGGATTATGGTCAAGAAGTATATGACAATGGAGCTTGGCTATCTCCTTCTCTCTTTGACATCCTTGGCTTTATGTATTTCACTTGTGAAGCTTTACTCAATATTTTGGTATAATAAAACTATATCAAAGATAGATTTGAAATCATGTTTGAATTATAACATTGGTTTATGATAGCTTAAAATTATGAGTGTGGTGCCTTCTATTTATAGATTTTTCAATTGGGCTAGGATCAACTATGACTGTCCATCTCAATATTAATATGTGTGACCATAAATTAATCTAATTATGTAAATAAAATCAATAAATATCCTCATCATGATTTGGTAATAAGGGGAATTAATGAGGCAAAGGAGGGCTTAATCAGGTATTTGTTGAATTTATCGCCTATAGATTGCACCTAAAAAAATGGTGTCACATGACGATGCAAATGTAAGAAACCAATTTCCAATAAATAAATATTTAATAAGTTCCATGAAATTCTTAATTAAGCTCAAAATTTTGTTTAGTTTGCCTAAGTAAGATTAAACAATTTTAGTGCAATTCTTTGGAAATTGGTGAACAAATTAACCAAATTAGTCTCAATGTCATATTATTAGGTAAAATTTTGATAAAAGTAGAATTATAAAATGATTTTAGTTACATATAGACCAATATACTATTTAGGATGTTATCAACACAAAATAACACATGCATGTGTCATGTGCTTCTAAATTAGGGGAAGATAGTGGTTTAGAGCATCAAATTGCATTTTTGGCATTTTGGCTCAAAATGATTTAGGAAGAATAAAAAATCACATAAAATATATTTCCTTTTTTAGGGATACTTTAGCCTAAATCGACACTTATATATGATAAGTTCAAACCATTTGTGTGTTTTAGTGATTTTAGCCCAAATTGTGACGTTTGGTAGAAATTGGTCTAAAGTTTAGTCAGAGGTAATTCATGGATAATTTTAGGTGTATATACTAATGACACTAAAAATATTCATGATTTTAGTTTCCATGGTATTGAAAACAACAAAAACCACACTTACAGCTTGGTTAGTGGCATTTATAGTATTCAAGCTTAGTAGGGATTCACATTATAACACTTTGCAATATGAAATGGTTCATCAACACCATGCATTTTGATTGTTTCTCCATTACACTCCTTTAGTAGGACATGTGTATTAAACTAAAATCCCAATGTGTCTCCTCCTAAATGAACCAAAAACTTCTAGCTATTGTGATTATTAATAGATATTAGAATATAATATATTACTTTATATTAATATTTAATATAATCAATTATATAAATAATATATTATTATATATGGGATCGACATTTATGGTATTTAGTGAGGTATAAATATCAATTTATACTCTTTATCTTTGTAAATCCACACTTTAACAAAACATAAAGGTATCACTTTTGATGTAACTTACACTCTTCAATGTGATAGTTGTAGCCTCAACAGAGGAAACTATAATATCTGAGATTATCCTAATTTGAGACACATCATGTCACCCCACCATAGTGCTTAGAGAGAAATGTTGAATATAATTGTTATGAATACAATTACTGTAGTTAGTGGTATATATGTATCGATATATATTTGTATATAATATCTTGCATTATTTAATTACAACAAAAAAACATTTTAAATATATGTATCCCTATCTATTTGCGTATGGCATCCTAAATTAGTCAATTAGATTATATAGGATCTATCTTCCATCAAAGAAGCCTTTTCCATATTTAGTTTAATTGGTTTTAAATTCATCTAATTATGTCTAATATAGTGAAAAATCTTTATATATATAGTTATAGGCTCATCTAAATTGACACATGGTGATTTATCTACTTTGTTAAAGGATACATTAGATGTTTGATCGATGTTTTCATTGAGATGACACATGTTTAGTTCATGTATTCATGAAATGAAATAGTTTGGTGAAAGCTACACATTGTATTTATATCTATGACATGTCATTAAAATTTGTAAATGTATTTATCCATGGTTCTTATAGGCCAAGACTGAAATAACTTGTTATTGCCCCTATCCATCACTACCCAACACACCATTAAAGCATTCACCACTTGCATCTTCTATATGGCTTTGCCCTTCCTTACCACCTCACTATTTCTCAAGATTACAATCAAACATAGTGTTTCCTTTATACATAACTTATTACCACATCATATGAAGAAACTCAAAACTTAAATTTCCACCATCACCTACACCATAAATATAAGATTATTATTGGGTATGTGCATGGAGTTGGGGGGATAATTTCATGCAATTTTTTTATGATACGTACACATTATGATCATAATGCATATGGATTATTTGAAATTTAAGCTCAGGTTTCTAAGCTATAGCACATACATATTTTTTTGTGTGAGTAATGTGTATGCATTTCTAGTAGTAAAAACATGTACGCATCCCTTATATTATGAAAAAAGTTAGTCCATATAATTTTCACTTTCTCTCCTTTTCTATCCTAATGTGATCATGTTGTGCCTACATATATCTCAAAACCTTATTAGGTCTTCATTTCAAAGCATAAAATCTCACCAAATCAATGATGACACCACAAAGAGGAGGTAAGTGATAAAAACCTACACCTAATAACCTATCATTTTGAATTTTTTGTTATTTACATTGTTTAATTGGTATGTTTTATGTTTTAAATAGCTCATTCTAGTGTAAGTGGCCAACATGCTATCTTTCCTCAGAACCATATGCCTAACCCCCCTAAACCTCCACATAACCCTGCTATCCCTCGTACAACTCCATATGATCCCATAGGTAGTCATTAGGATATAAATACACACATAGTAGAAAATAAAATTAAAATTGAATATATAATTAAATAGAAATAGGGACTCCACTTCCACTAACACCTATTTCACTTATTTTTCCTATTCGCTAGAGTTGATGTTAGGTCGAGTTGATGTTAGGTCAATTCGACTTGATAACAAGACAAATTTAAAGGTGGGAATGACATAGGGATAGGTTTAAGGGTTTACTATAATGATAATTTATCATCATGTGAGGTGAAGAAAAATAAACATATCAAAACATAAAATTTATGCCTTATTCATCAACACATCCATCAATGCACATTTTAAACTAACCCCTAGATGTTTCCTAATCCATCAATGCCAATAAAATTTTATTAATGTCAATTTATGGAACTAATTGAGGATGGTGTTTGGTTACCCACCATGTAACAACCATGAGGTCCCATTGTATTTTTTGATAAAACTCTGCTAGGAGTTTTTTATTAATGAGATTCTAAATTATTTTCACTATGGTAAGTTTCAAGGTCAAGGGAAAGGCTTTATGTAGGATCGACTAGGTGCACATTATGGGGTAAGTGCATGGAGTTGGGGAATAGTTCCATAGACATTTTACATAACATAACCACATTAATGAATAACATGACCATGCTATTTAATTAGATTGATCACATTATTTAATTAACATGATCATGTTATTTAAATTATGGTTTATTAATTATTGAGCCATAACATGATTTCATTAATGTACAATGTGATCACATTATTGTAAAAGAAAAATGTGATCACAATACTATTATTTTGCATATTTGAAATGTAATGCAATCATGTTCTTGGTAGTTTACACATGAAGATAACTATGTCTAGAAGCTTATATTTACTACTCTAAATGCGAAGTATAAGTGTTACACTTATTTTCTTATACTTTAAATTTATTTTATTAAATATAATAAATTATGGTCAATCAACATATAATAGATTGGTCTCACAACTATACACCTTACGATGTGTAAAATAGTTTTTCAAAATGCAATCAAGTTAGTACTTAGGCATTTTTAGGGTTAAGTATTAAACCTAGTATTTTAGGACATGATTTTTGTAATTGATGACAATTTTTGGTAATCATATAGTCATTTTTTAGGTTTCTATGCATTTTAGAATGATTCCTGACATTTTTAGGAGTTATAGGTTTTTTAAAATTAAATTTTGTAAACACTCACTTTGAAATTGATGCAAAGTGGTGTGATTGGGGTAACATAGGTCATATTGATGACCTTCACACATTAAATGACCAATTTGTGTTAATTTGTCTTGTTCATCATCCATCCCTCATCCTTGATCTCTTTATACTCATGGTTCATCACCCATAATCACTCTCTCATCATTATTCATTGTCCGTAATCACTCCCTCATTAAACATCATTATTCCTAGTCATCTCTAATCACTACCTTTTCATCCTTGATTACTCCCTCATTGACCCTCACTATCCTTCATCATACCTAATCACTCACTCCTCATCCCTCATTATCCCTCATCACTAACTCATTGACCCTAAACATCCCTCATCATCTTTAATCAATCCCTTATCATCTCTAATCACTCCCTCATTATCCCTCATCACTAACTCATTGACCCTCAACATCCCTCATCATCTTTAATCAATCCCTTATCATCTCTAATCACTCCCTCATTGGCTCTCACTATCCTTCATCATCCCTAATCACTCACTCATTGGCTCTCATCATCCCTAATCACCACTTCATCATCCATAATCACTCCCTCCTCATCCCTCATCATCCCTAATGAGTCCCTTATTAACCATTGTCATTCCTAATTATTTATGATTAATCCATCATTGTTGTTATTGACTCCCTAATTATCCCTTATCATCCCTCATCATCTCTAATAATTTCTTCATCATACCTCATCATCTTTAATCACTAATTCCTCATCTCTCATAACCTCTAATCAATCCCTCATTAATCATCACTATCTCTCATCATCCCTAATCAC
>JARHVA010006560.1:360000-365000 GCA_037957365.1 Torreya grandis | reverse complement strand
GGACTTTTATGATGGATTGTTTGTCTATGGTTGGTGTGGAAAAGTGCTTGTATGATTATCTCCCTCTCCAAAATAGTACTAATTTTGAGATGATACTTGAGATTACCATAGATACTAAAGTCCAAAGAACTATGCTCCAGGGAGACATGTATATTATATATG
This sequence comes from Torreya grandis, assembly GCA_037957365.1. NCBI lineage: Eukaryota > Viridiplantae > Streptophyta > Pinopsida > Cupressales > Taxaceae > Torreya > Torreya grandis. The sequence goes on along the minus strand of JARHVA010006560.1, from coordinate 364,838 downwards.
TATAATTTATTTTATTTATTATTTTAATATTATTATGATGATCTATAATTACTTAGTTATTATACATTGATAGAAGTAGCTATATGGATGTACCAGTCATGCTTGGATATTTGTAATTACTTTCTATATTTGTATTATGATGTATTTTTGAATGATGATAGTGATCAATGATATATGGTGTAGTATGATTTATTTACAGTTATCACACATAGATTATTTCTTATGATCTTAGATTATATTTTCATGTTTTAATTTATTTAAGTATATGTTGTTAAAATTTAAAAAATCACATATTTATAGGTAGATCCTAGTGGAGATGTTACATGTGGTATCACATCTACAGCTTAAACTCTAAGACCTAATGAGTCCACTAATGTTTTCATACCCTTATGTTTATAGAAATTAGGATGGTAAAATCTAGAGTATATGGAGAGGGTCTATCCAATGTCAATGACAATAACCCTCTATTTAATCCTAATCGATTTGTCACTTAGCAATCAATAAAGATTGATCAGATTCTCATATCCATGAATGATAATAAGAACCATATTTTTTCCTCAGAATAGTTAGTTCATGGAAATAAAGAGGAAGAATTTCTAGATGTGGTTGAAAATCATCCCACTAAAAAGGAAAACCCTCAAGATGAAAGAGCTCAGGTAGTTTTAGAGATTTCTAGAGACATGAAAAAGGTGAACCCACCTGAATTCAATGGAATTATTCTAGGTAATGGATTTGAAGCATGGATTTCTAAAATGAATAATTATTTTGAGATTTGAAACAACTTCAAGGTCACTAAGGCTATATGGGAACCATACCAATTGACTGGTGAGATAGCTACATGGTGGGCCAACAAGAGGTTTGTAATGAATCTTATCTTGACCACCACTACTTAGGATTAGTTTATGAATTTATTCAGGTCATGGTGGTTTTCACAGCTTTATTTCGATTAGAAGCTCATAGATTTTCATTATCTAAAGTAGTGAGACTTATTATTGAATGAGTACTACGATAAGTTTGACAAATTTATGAAGTATGTAACTCAATATGAAGGAGATGAGAGGTTTAGAATAATTTTTGTTTTATAGGATTGAGACCCTAGATTGATGGAGAGGTGGATTTCCATGGATGTAAAATAATGGACCAAGTCTTTAAGAAGGTGGTCAAATAAAAAGAAAAGTTGGAGTCTATTTCACAGGCTAGGGATAATTTCAAGAAAATTTTAGAAATTCTAAGTGAACTTTAAAAAATAATAATTATAAATAGAAGAGTGGAGAGTCCAAAAATTAGTTCAAAAACTAGAATGCCAAATTCAATAATGGTTCAAGCAGCAAGAAATCAAGAAATGGATCAAAACATGGTTTTAATGAAAACCAACATACTAACAAGAAGTGATCCCCTATAGGTTATTTCATTTGTGGAGATAACCATTATGGTTTTGATTGCACTTAGGAAAAGTATAAGAATAAAATTCCTACTCCTCAACAAGGTAGCTTCATGCAATAGTTGATAATCAGTAAACCAAATTTCAAAAATTACCCATAGAGCTATCAAGTACATTGTTTGACCATCCAGTTTCCATTTTGATAGATACAACGTCTAAATCATGTTTTATAGATACTAAAATTATTATTAAGTTATCCATGAGAGTTAGAGTAATGGAAAATGCATGGTTATTTTAGTATGGGAATGACTCAAAAGTCATGGTTGAAAAGTGTTTAGTTGAAGCAGAGAATGGGTTAACCAAATTTATAATAGTAGTGGATCTATATGTATCACTAATAGGGTCATATGATTTGATATTAGGAGTAAAATAGATTGAAAATCATAAGTCCAAGGTTGCTTCTACTTAAATGAGGTTGAGGGTCTAGATGATTTTGTAAATCTGACACAAATTTAAGGTGAGAAAAGAGAGTTGAGGTTTAGGTAGATTTATGCAATGAAACCAATGAGGGTCCAAGGAAAAATTTACCAAAAAATTATCATCAAGATAAGGAAATGGAGGAATCTAAGGAACCATTTCTCAAATATTTCCTATTTCTTATAGATTTCTATCATATGTTTTTGTAAGAATTGCCAAGATTATGTCCTAAATGTGAGTTCAATTTCTCTATCGATATCATACATGAATTGAAACTATTGTCTAAGGCAACATGCATGATGAAAACCACTGAGTTGGTTGAATAAAAGGCTAAACTCTAGGAATTATTGTCCAAGAGGTTAATTAGGCTAAGTGTGTCACCATGGGGTTCACTTATTATCTTTTTCAAGAAGAAGGATGGTACTCTTCCACTTTATATTAGTTATAGAAAAATCAAAAAGACAACTAACAAAAATAGGTATCTTCTACCTTGTATATATGATCTTTTCAATCAAATATAGATAGAAATGGCCTTTTTAAAGACTGATCTTAGAGTAGGATACCATCAGCTAAGGATATAGGATGAGTATATTCTAAATATAGCATTCATAACTTGTTATGGGCATTATGAATTTATAATGTTACTATTTGGGTGGATAAATTCTATGGAAAAATTCATGAATCTCATGAATAGTGTGCTCAGAGATTATATAGACCACTTTGTTTTGGTTTTTATTGATGACATTATTATATACTTTAAGAATGAATAAGAGCATCATAAACATCTAGAACTAGTTAGAGAACTAAATCAGAATCACAAGTTGTATAGTAAGTTGTTTAAGTTCACATTTTTTATAAGAGAGTATAACATTTTGTGAATATTATCTATGAAGATGGTATCTTAGTAGATACAGTAAAGATAAGAGCTAGTATGGAATGGTCAACACCAAATAATGTGCATGAGGTAAGAATTTTCATGCATCAGTGTTAAGAGTTCCTTAACCTAATGGTCAATTTTTAGTGGTCATAAATAGATTATTTGATGGACTAGGAGGACTCCTTATACAAGATGGTGTACTGGTTGCTTATGAGTAATTGAACTTTAAGCCTTATGAGGTAAACTATGAGCCTCATGACCTATAACTTAGAGAAATTGTGCATGCTTTGTCAGTGTGGTAGAAATACTTATTGGGAAAACCATTTGACCTCAAGATAGATAACTTGGGACAAAATATATCTTCAACCAATCAAATTTGAATTTTCATCATAGATGCTAGCTTTTGTTCTTGTCTGATTATAATTTTGATAGCAATTATATCAAAGGCAAAGAAAATAGTGTAGCCAATGCCCTAAGTTGTAGAAGGTGTATAGATGTCATGGCTACTATCAAGAGTACTTTCAAGGATTGAGTGATTGGATTCTGACAAGGAGATGAATTTTATGATTAGCTCATAAATGCAATGTCTAAAAATGCTTAGAATTCTTAGTATAAAGGACTCAATTTAGAGAGTGATCATATTTTATGTTATAATTTAAGGACGTATGTGATAGATCAAGAAAATCTATTGATAAAAATGCCAAAAGAACTAAACAATACGTCAAATTTAAGACATCTAGGAAAAACCAATCCCAGGTTAGATCTTTTACCACTATATTTAGTCAAGTGAATCAAGAAAGAAGTAGCAGATTATGTCACATTATCTAGGGTGTCAGTGAGTAAAAGATGAGCATGTGTATCTGATTAGGTTATTATATCTGCAAAATATACTAGAATGGAAGTGGCATGTTATCAATATTATTTTTTTCTATTATTTTATAATGTCATAAAATAGGCATGATATGATCTTGGTAGTATTTGAAAAACTAACCAAGGTAGTTTATTTTATACCAGGTAATTTGAATGATCATGCCCTTACTCTTAAAAATATATTTTTGAAGGAAATATATAGGCTGCATGTATTTCTTGAGAAGATCATTTTGGATCATGATCCAAGTAAGATTTATAGATTTTGGGTAACTCTAAATTTAGCTTTGAGTACGTAACTAAATTTTAGCACTGCATATCACCTATAGACTGATCATCAAACTAAGAGAGTTAATCAAATGTTCGAGGATACTCCTCATATTTATAACATGGATCAATAATACAAGTGGGAATACTATCTTTATTTGGTTATGTTTACATATAAAATCTCATACCAATCAACTTTCAAGATGGTAGTGTTTGAGGCATGGTACAGAAGAAGGTGAAGGACACCAGTCAGTTGGGACAAGTTAGAGGACATGCTAGTCACTGGACTAGAGATGATTTCAAAAATGGAAGAGGTAGATTAATCAGGAAGAGATTGGTCAAGGATAATGATTGGCATAATAATTATGATTATCTAAAGAGGATAGATTAATCAGGAAGAGATTGGTCAAGGCTAATGATAGGCATAAGAATTATGATTATCTAAAGAGGATAGATAGACAATTTTTAGTAGGTCATAAAGTGTTTTTATTTGTTAAACTATAGAAGAGCTTGATTAAATTTAGGGAGTTAGGAAAACTATCATCAAGATATGTTGGACCCTTCTACATGTTAGAATTGTTTAATATTATAATGTATAGGCTTGCATTGCAACTGGCCCTAACTTTATTACATAATTTTTTCCATATTTTTTATTTTTAAAAGTATATAGTTGATCCTATGCATGTGTTGGATCAGAATGCTTTGGAGATTATGAATCACGTGATGGTCATGGTAGAACCAATCAAAATAATTGACACTCATAAACTTCATTTATATCATATAGATATGTTATAGTGCATGGTCTAGTGGGACCAATACTCTGAGGATAGTGCTACTTGGGAGGACTATGATGAGTTCTACAGTGGATTTTCACAATTATTTACTGGATTTGTTACTATTATACTATGTTAATTTTTTGTTAAATAATGTTTCTAATTTAGAACTTATGTTTGAATAAGAGTCATCGAG
>JARHVA010006560.1:302500-355000 GCA_037957365.1 Torreya grandis | reverse complement strand
TAGAAAAAGGATGTAAATTCTTACACAAGGGTTATTTTGACTAAATTTCATATCATATTGAGCCAAATATTCTTTCAATTGAATTATGTACATAATCAAAATCCTAATTGATATTAGATGGATGCAATTCCTTACAAATGGTTCAATTGGTCTTGATTTCATATCAGATTAAGTCAAACACTCAATTATTTGAATAAGGTGTGTAATTAGGGTCCTAATTAAAATTATGTTTACATAATTCCTTGGGAAATACTTTAGTGGGCCCAATTATGCATCATCTAGAAATGATTACTTGATTGGTTCAATATGGTATGTAATCAGGGCTAATAAGCACCAATTTCCATTATATATGAATGTAATTCCTTGCACATGGCTCCTTAGGACTGAATTACATATCAATTTGAAAAAACTACTGGTTTTTTTAATATGGTGAGCACTTATATCCCTAATTAATATCATGTGGATGAAATTATTTACATTGAGGCCCAATAGTCCCCTGGGATCAATTTATTCCTAGTTAATATCCTTTATATATAGTAAGAATTAGGTTCAAAATGAAAAAAATTGGTTAAAATCTCATCACTCATTATCGTAATTAATTTTTTAGGCTCAATCTGTTATGATGTGGGGGAAAATTGATCCCAAATTCACATTCTTTACTCATAGATCTAGGTTCAAGGAGCTCAAATTTACCCCAATCACCATCATAATTGTACCTTATATACCATAAAACCTATACCCTTATCCCTAATCCTTAAATTTCCTAATATCTAAACTATAAACCATAAATATAAATTGTTTAAGCCTTGAAATAGTCATTTTAACCCAATTAACATCATTTAGATTAAGAATGAAGTACATAGGGCTCAATTTGACCTAAATCACATGATTGATTTCCCCATTTAACTAATTCACTTAATCTTCATGATGACATACATGATATAATGACAACCTAAAAACACATTCTATAGTCATATATGGTCCCAAGTGATTCATATTGTCTTTAATTATCTTTGTGACTGACCTTGTATACCCTAAACCATATATACATCAAAACCTAAGCCATAAACCATTAACCCTATTTATACTATACCCTAAATAGTAAACCATAAACTTTCCTTATTTACCAATTTAAATTTAGTCTTAATTAACATCCTTTATAGTAATAATTAGGTTTAAACATGGCATAAACTAATTAGACATTAATATATAGGTCCTTAAACCTAATGCATATGCCATAATCCCTAAAACATAAATTGTAAGCCCTATGCCCTATTACCCACTACATTCCAGAAACATACATGCCTTATGATATAACTTTTTTTATCACATGATGTCATAAAATGCACTTTTTGAACTTATGGGAAAAACATAGCCTTTTGAGTACCAATCTAGTTGTGCATCTAAATAAAATTTGGGCTATTTCGAGCCCCTTCAACCTAATTAACCAAAAAGGTGGATCTAGTTAATTATTTTAATCATGAGGCATTTGAGGCCAATTTTAACCCCTTAAATAGAAAGATTTGATTTGGGATAAAATCAAAAGATTGATCTTCTATCATGAATTGATATAATTAGTTAATTTGTGTAATTTCCTACATAATCTATGCAAATTTGAGCCCCTAAAATATATTTATGGTTCAATTGATAGTATAAAATGTATGAACCAATAAGCCCTAAACCCTAAGCCCTAAACCCTAAACCAATAAGCCCTAAGCCTTAAGCCCTAAACCAATAAGCCCTAACCCATAAGCCGTAAACCCTAAACCAATACATTTAGCCCCAATTAACATCTTTTATATATAGCAAGAATTAGGTCCATAGGGATGAATTTGGTCAAAATTAAATCACTCATTAAACCATAATTGACTTGATTGGCTCAATCTATGATGATGTGGAGGCTAATTGGGCTCACAAATATAGGTTCAAGGAGCTTAAATTTGCCCCAATTTCCTTCATGATTATACCTTATATACCCTAAAACCTATACCCTAAGACATAATCCTCAAAGTTCATAGTCCCTAAACTCTAAACCATAAATATAAATTATTTAAACCTTGAACCAATCATTTTACCCCAAATTAACATCATTTAGACTAATAATTAAGTTCATAGGGCTCATTTTGGCCTAAATCAAATTACTAATAGCCCCATTTGAGTAGTTCATTCAATCTAAATGAGGACATTTAGGGTATAATGACAACCCAAAAACACATTCTCTTGTCACAAATAGGTCCACGTGATTCAAATTACCCTCAATTATCTTTGTGATTGACCATGTATACCCTAAACCATATATACATTAAAACCTAAGCCATAAACCCTAAACCCTAAACACTACACCCTAAATTATAAGGGATAAACTTTCCTTAAATTTACCATTCAATTTAGTCCCAATTAACATCATTTATAACAAGAATTAGGTTCACATAACACAAAGAGATTAGATAAATTATATACAAGTCCTTAAGCCTAAACCCTAATCCCTAAAAAATAAATTATAAGCCCTATGTCTTAATGCCCACTACATGTCACAAACATGCATGCCTTAAAATATAACTAATTTTATCATGAGATATCATAAAATGTAGTTTTTAAACCTATGGCCAAAACATAGCCTTTGGAGTACTAATTTATCTATGCATCTAAAGTAAATTTGGGATATTTTAAGACCCTTCAACCTAATTGCATGATTATTAAACATGATTTTGGAATTCATTATCTCTAATTATCCCCAACTTCCATATCAATTTTAACTTATATACCATAAAACATATACTTAAATACCTAATTCTTAAAGATACTAATCCCTAAACTCTAAACCATAAATATAAAATCTTTAAACACTAAACCAATCATTTTAGCTTAAATTAACATCATCTAAACTAAGAATTATGTTTAAAATTGACCTTGTATACCTCAAATATAAGCCCTAAACACTATACCCCAAATTAAAAAGTAGAAACTTTCCCTATTTATCAATCAATTTAGTCCTAATTAACATCCTTTGTAGTAAAAATTAAGTTCACACATTGAAAAGAGAAATTAGACCTTATATACACCCTTAAACCCAAACCCTGCATACCCTAATCCCTAAACCCTAAACCCTAAAACATAAATTATAATCCCTGATCCCTAAAATATAAATGATAATACCTTATTTATATTAGGTATAACTTGATCACATTATTTAATAATGTGATTGTGTTATACTTAATATAATCAACACTCATTTTTCATTTCCAATCACTAACGCCAAAGCTTATATTAATAATAACATGGTCATATTATTACATAATGCGATCTTGTTATTGTTAATAAAAACTTTTCATTGTGTTGGAAGGAGTAGAAACTTGTATAACACATAACACAATAACATTATATAATGTGATCATTTTATGATTATTTTATACTAAGCTAACTTTTCAAAATCTATTTTTAACCCAAATCATGAATTATGTCCCCACAAACATTCTTTGTGTACTTCTATGAGATCTGTGGTACCTGGGTACTTGACCCCACCTTTGAAACCTTGTCAATTATCCCTTCTGATTAGTAAAATATCACATTTGAGGAAGAGGAAGATGTTGAAGAAGAAAACACCAGAGGAATTAGAAGATTTGAGAGAGAAACACAAGGTAAAAATGTATAAACTTCTTGGTAGACAAGGTATAAACCCTAATCTTAATAAACCAAATGCCATAGATAATTATCCATTTAACAATAATGGATTATTAATGATGAAAATGACCATAATCAATTGAATAATGAATAAATTGACCATAATGAAATGAATAATAATGAACTTTTACATAATGAATTAGTTAATGTTGGAAGTTCACATTCAAAGTTCCATGTTTTTTATTTTATTGATGATGAGTCTATGTATGATGCTTCACCCCCCATGAATGAATAAAATTTCATGGAAACAAATAATTATGAAATTAACCATCAAGAAAACTTCATGAAAAAATATAATGAAGAAACTAACAATGAAGAAAATGTCATCCCACCTCTAAATAATGATTTTGAAATACCCTCTCAATAAACTCCACCATTACCAACACCTCCAAGAATTATGCATAGAAAAGAGAATTATTTAATTGAATTAAATAAAAATATATTAGAGTCAATGCATGAAAAAATGCCTAATCACCATTCAAGAAGACTAACACAACAAATTTGGGATGCTTTCTTTCATAATTTGGATTATGATAGTCAAAGATGTGAATTATTGTTTTCATTGATAAAATTAACTAAGATGAGACCTATAATGTACACATTAAGACTAATAATATCTAACATGGATGATAAAAACAATGAAATTGTTGAAAATATACCTGATGCATATCATACTTTAGGTCTAAAATCATGCACCAAAAAGTATAATGTTGCCCAACATGTATTTATAACTTGTACAATAAGTGACAAAATAGAGAAAAAATGAATGGTTTAAAAAATAAGATGAGTATATAATATAAATATAAAAATAATAATAAAATTAATTTAAAGATGTGAAAGACATAATGAGCTTAATACCAATGAGCTCTAGGTATTCTCTGGTACAATTTCATGAAAGGACAATATTATAGCCAATACTCTAAAAGAGTTACTTGCTCAATTTTGGAAAGATAGTACAAGAGTATTACTCAATACAATAGATGTTGTGAAAAGAAGAGTTGGTTCTCTTACCCATGAACCATATAAAAAACATTTATTGGATATGATGAAAACATAATTATACTCAAAAAATTTGAAACAAAACATCCATAAATTTTTATTTGTCAAAGATATTTTTAAATGGCAAAACATTTTTATGTTAAAATAAATCACATATGTACCTCTTGTTATTATAAGCAACATGTTAAATTTTCAATGCACTATGATGTTTTTCCCCATATTCATTTTAATTTACATACAAAAAAACATTTTTTAGAATTGTGGAATTTAATTTCCACTAAAATTATATAGGGAATTTATTCCAACTATATTTTACAAAAGACTTTTTGGACAATTATTTTACAACAAATCATGTTTAAATAGAAATTACAGCATTTGTGGTAGATTTCCAAAATTAAAAAAAATGTGTCCACGAGAAGATTACAAGTGAAATTGGAAAAGAATTAATTGGTTTAAGTAAATATAAATCAATGACTTATCAAGTAAAATATGGAAAAGAATTTAAAAGGTGTGAGATCATTTCATAAAAGATACCTAGCTCTAAATTTTTGGTCAAATTTAGGGAGAAGATTGTTTATGAGTTTGCAAGGCACACACATAGGGGTAGATGGTGGATGAACATTATAATATAAGCAAGGATAAATTACCACTTAGTTTGATTGTTTTAGTAGTTGACTTTACTAAAAATTACACATTCGAACCCCAAATAGAAGTTCAATCTTAGTATTACAACTCATCACAAGTTGCCATATTCATGCATATAACATTCTAGCACGCACCTAATTGTACATAGTAACAATGGAAAATATTAAGGGATTACTATTTATATATAAATGATGATAGATCACATTGTTCATAGTATGTACAAGGTTATTTTCATGATTTTTATGAAGAGTTGAGTTAGAAGAACATTACTTTCAATCAACATGATATTTGGTCAGATAATTGCACATTGCAATTCAAAATACATGGATGTTTTATTGTTTGAGAAGGATGCACATTACCACTAATGTAGAACATATTTGGAGTTTCATTGAGGCTAGCCATGGAAAATAGTTTTATGACAATGCTTTATAATGTGCAAAAAGGTCTATTCCAAGGGAGGAGCTGAAATTTGAAGAGGGTGTTCATTTGATACATGAAAAAACTATGGTTCAATGGTGTAGTGAGAACATGTGTCATGGTGCTCAACCATATTATATTGTTCTTAGATGTTTTTGGTTAATGTAAGAAGAACATTTGGCAAACATATGAGTATTGTATGACTTTAATGGGTTCAAGTGACCTCCACTTATTTCGTGGCTCAAATGCAAATTCTTAGACTGTTCATATGAGACACTAGGCATATTTTTATTCTTCATGCATTGAATATTTTTGGAATAAGTGTGAGTCATAGGAGTGGGTTGATGATTGGAGCTCCAAACCTATAATTCCAATCGATACATATCAAGTTATAATAGCATTGAAACTTAAAAATATGATATCATCAAATGAATTTGACCATGTATTTAATCTAGTACAATTAGGTAGAATATTTTTCATTATGTATAATTTATTCTCATTATATATCTTCATATTATCACTAAAAATGATTTTTTGTGATATAGAGTATGTTTTTGTAATTATTTAAAATGAGGATAACGAAGAAAGCATTGATTACTACTTGTGGCAGTGTGTGGAGATACAAAAAAAATTGACTTCCCCAATTATAGATGGAGAAAATATTGACTATCCCATTGGGTCAGTGGTAGTCATTGGAACTTGGTTTTGATGATATCCTATAAAATATTTAAATCAATTTTTGTTTAAAGATTTTGAAATGCATATAAAGATACTGTACTATTTAAATTTGAATATTTTAATGAATATTCAATTACAAAAATATCATGGGAGGCCATTAAACAGGAAATTATAGAAATATCAAGAGTCAAACCATGAACCTATTCTTAATACTATCAAGGTTAGATCAGATCATATTGGTTCATTAGACTAAAATATAGAGGTATGTTGAATTGTCAAATGTAGATGTAATCAATTTTACAATTTTTTTATTTATTTTCTAGCTACTATGTATAAATTTCATTTTTAATTACTTACTAATAACTTTTTTTAGGGTAGTGGTGCTAGATAAGCTTCTACCTTCATATGGTTGGTACTATCAGTAAAGAATTATATAGTTTTAAAGATAAGATTAGGTTGGATTTGATTGAAGCTTAGGTTAGACGTGATCGAAGCTCAAGAAATGACTTATAGGTTTCATTTTATGGATATTTCAACATAGGCTAAACAAATCATTTTTATTGTATTGGGAAAGGTGTTCTTAAAGCTAGAAGGGGTGGTCGATTTATTGATCATGCTTGATGGGAGGCCAGTAATTGGTCATAGACTTTATTTTCCACCTTTGAATGTGTTTAAAGTGTCATTTTTTAGTCAAGAAACATTAGAACTAGAGTTTTACAACTAGAACATAAATATTGACATCATTTGTTGTTAGTGTTTCCGCTCTCTAAAATGGTAATTAAAATGCACTTTATGGTAGATTTGAACATTTTGGAGGTGTGATAACATGTAATTTACCTATATGTACATTATAAAATTTATATATTCATAGGTGGAGGTCTCATAGGTATAAATTCTAATTAGAGATCAAGAAGTTGCTTGTTCACTAATAAAAAGTTGCTTGTTCACTGATATTTTTAAATAGGTAGGGGAAAGATATAATGGTTAATTAAAATTACTTACAATTTTTGTTTTATGCATGTTTGAACTTAGACTAGAAAATTGTATTTTTCTTGTACTGAGAAGGGTGTTCTTGAGGCCAGAATGGGTGGTGGTTTTTATCGATCTGACTTGATGGGAGGCCAAAAACATATAACTAGACATTATAATCCCCATAAAATGTGCTATAAGTGTTATTTTTAACTCAATAATCAATGAAACTAGAGTTTTGCAACCATAACTTAAACTTTGATCACATTCGATGTCAGTGTTTTTGCCCTATGAAATGGTAGTGAAAATGCAATTTTGGGTGGATTTGAAAATCAGGGTAGTGTGATAATATTTAATTTTCCTATACAGATGTGATCAAAGTGATATATTTATAGGTGTAGATCCCATAGGTAGAAATTCCAATTGGAGCTCAAGAAGTTGCTTTTTCACTAATAAAAAGTTGCACTTTTAGACATGTCATTGAAAGTTATCTAATAGATCGATATCAAATATAACACCTAAGTTCTCTAGGATGTGATTAAAGGGATTAAATAGGTATGGGAGGGATCTAAAATTTAATTTAAATTAATTATAGTTTTCATTTTATGCATGTTTGAACTTAGGTTTAAAAATTACATTTTTCTTGTATTGGGAAGGTTGTTCTTTAGGCCAAAATGGGTAGTGGGTTTGTCAATCAAGCATGATGAGAGGAAAATTACCTAGTCATAGTCATTTTAGTACACCTTGAATGTGTTGATGGTGTTATTTTTAGCTCAATAATCATCATAACAAGAGTTATGCAACCATAGCTTAAACTTTGACAATATTTATTGTAAGTGTTTTCACTCTCCGAAATGGTAGTCAAAATGCACTTTTGGGTGGATTTGAAAGTAATGGTAGTGTGATAACATATAATTTGCCTATGTAGATGATAATAAAGTGATATGTTCATAGGTGGATGTCTTATAGGTATAAATGCCAGTTAGAGCTCAAGAAGTTGCTTGTTTATTGACAAAAAGTTACTTTTTTTTACCCTTCATTGCAACTTCTCTAATGGATTGATATAGAATATTACAAATGAGTTATATAGGGGGTTGTTAGAGGGATTCAATAGGTAGTAAAGTGATATTATGGTTCATTTAAATGACATATTTTTTATTTTATGTGTGTTTGAACATAGGCTAAAAATTGCATTTTTCTTGTATTGGGAAGGGTATTCTTTAGGTCAGAATGGGTGGTGGGTTTGTCAATCAAGCCTAATGGTAGGATAATAACCTTGTAATGTATGTTATCTTCCCCATTAAACCTATTTAAATTATTATTTTTCACTTAGGAAGAATCAAAACTTGATTTTTTCAACCATAACTTAAACTTTGAAAACATTTGTTGTCAGTGTTTTTGCTCTCTGAAATGATAGTGAAAATATACTTACAAGTGGATTTAAACATTGTGATGGTGTGATAAAATTTAATTTACATATATATATATATATATATATATATATATATGATCAAATTTATATATTCATATGTGGATATCCTAGTGGTAGAAATGTCAGTTGGAGCTCAAGAATTTCCTCGTTCATTGCCAAAAAGTTACATTTTTTGACCCGTCACTGCAACTTATTTAAAGGATTGATAAAAAAGCTTCCACCTAAGTTATATAGGGTGAGATTTTAGGGATTAAATAGGTATGGGATGGATTTTTTGATTCACATAAATAACTTGTAGTTTTTATTTTATGAATGTTTGAACATAGGTAAAAAAAATGTTTTTTTCTTATATTGGGAATGGTGTTCTTGAGGTGAGAATGGGTGGTGGGTTTGTCAGTCGATCTTGATGGGAGGAAAATAATATAGTCCTATATTTTATGCACCCCTAGGACATGTTGGTAGTGTTAATTTTCACTCATGAAGCATCAAAACTAGAGTTTTTCAACCACAACTGAAACTTTGAAAAATTTGACAACTTTGACAACTTTGACAATGTAAACTAGAACCATAAAAACTTAATGAGTAATTGACCTATTGACCTATTGACAACTTTTACAATTTTGATAACTTTAACAACTTAAACTATAGACTAAGAAACTTAATGAGTAATTGACTTATTAACCTACTGACCTATTAGTTGGTGGTAGAAACTTAATTGACCTATTGACCTATTAGATGATGATATAAATTTAATTAGCCTATTGACCTATTGACCTATTAGGTGGTATTGACTAATTGACCTATCTAAATATGACCTAGAAAGTGACTTGGTGTGGATTCTCTATTTATTTTATGTGATTTCATTAGTTTCATATTATCCTTGAAGCTCCTTGAGGCCCTGAATATGTTGTCATTGGTGTAAGATTATAAGAAAATGAATGACTTTAGGTGGTAACTAAGAAGTGAATCTAGGTCACAATCAAGGAAGGGAGATTCAAGTGATTCCAATAGGTTTTTAAGTTATGAGTCATCATGATATTAGTTTTGATTATGTTGAACCTATATATACCTAGAGAGAAATGATTTAGAAATTTCTACATAGAGAACTCAACAAAAAGGGTTACCTTTGCCCATATACCCTATTTGATCTATGATAGTCTAATATGAAAGTAAATGGTTGTTTATCATGAAGGGAGTATGACTTAGGGGTAGATAATGATATATAGATTGAAAATTATCATTGATGTGTAAGTATGATTATTGTTTATACAAAATATAATGGTAAAGAATGAAAATATAGGCTTCTAGAATAAAGAAACCCTATCTATACACTATTTTGGGTTAGTAGTCACATTAAATTGGGAAGTAGTATTTGTTTCTTAATATTATCAAGTATGTTATGTTGAGCATGCTCATTGATGTTAGGTTGTCATTGATGTCAAAGAGAGTATGTGGTATTAGTGCATTAATGACAAAGTGATCAGTTTGATGTTTTATAGACTATTTGACATAGTGAGTCAATTGATGGATGATATTGATGGTATTAAATTGTTTAATAAAACCTATGGGATGTTATTAATGGTTATAATGCATATTAATGTCAATGGAATTTATCAGAATAGTCATATAAATATCTAAGCTCAAGTAGTCATCTTGACATACAAGGTTGAATAAGCACTTTGATGATGTAATATTTTACATATGTGAAGGTTTTGGGAGAATTTTTATACATGGATATATTATACTATGTGAGTATATCTTATGGTTCAAATTTTAGGTCTAGACATAGAGCATTGTAAAAGTTATAATAGTGCAAAGTTGGCCTCTCATATAGAATTCACTAAGTTTCTATACTTAGACAAATTTGTAAGAGGATATATAATGGTGATCATTTAATTGGATCCTTTATCTAATGAAGAGAATTTAATATAACTAGATAATGATATTATAGAGCATGTGATCTTTTTAGTAGTGATCTATGGTGCATATTAAGTCAAATTAGTAAAGGATGCTCAAAAGGCATGTGCTAGTGACAAGTGGCACAATATCAGAAGCTTTGATAGAAGATCAATGGTAAATAGGTGATCATATAAATGTATATAAATGGTTTAGATTGATTCAAATAGCCAATGTGCTCAGAAGGGATACAAATTTGTCAAAAGGCATGATCATAAGAGTGTAGATCAAAGACCAACCGTGAGCATTTCAAGGTAAAGATCAAGAAAATTCTAAAGAGATCAATGGAGTGTATTTGTTAAAATATGTCAGGGAGCATGACATTATGCCAAAGTGTGTGATGTTTTTCATTTGAGTAGTAACTATTGTCACTTGGATTAACAAAGGGAAAACCTAGTATGTAGTGTTTAAGCTATATATTTTGATCCAGGATGAATTTGAAGGTGATTTAAAAATAAAATTTGAAGTGGAATTTGAGATTAATCCATAGGAAATGAGTTTTAAGGTTTTAATATTTTTATAGTCAAAGATATAAGCTTCCGAATTGACTATGTGTTTCACCATGTTCTACAAGTGACTCGAGAAGGTTAATTGAAGTGTTATTGATAGTATTTTGATGTTTTAAGATGAAATTAATATTGGAGAGTGTAACATAGTCCATGAGGACCATCTATGTGGACTTTGGGGGTTTGACCAATCCATCATCTATGTGAAAAATTACTTCGAAGTTGACTATGTCAATTGAATGCACTGGTAGTTTGAGTGACCATCTTACAGAGGTAAGTTGAAGGTATGTTAAGAAGAATTGAGGAAACAAATAAATATATATATGTCAAGGAAGTAAACAATATTGAAGATAAGGTATTATATGTCATACTATGTTCTTGATCAGATATAGAGATTCAAAATAGCTTGATTATATTCTGACTCTATATGCCCAATTTGAGTGGTGATTTTGAGAGAGTTGAATTGATTTTTTGGGCCCTGTGTTGAAATGTCTAAAGAATATAGAGGTATAGTAAAGGTGATGAATAGTTCACCCATGTGATCTAATCATATGTCTATGTGAAATACTTTAGTGTTTTCTTTAGAATTTTGAGAATGTATTTTTTATGTATCATGGCCTAAAGAGAAAGGAGACCTAATTCATTAGGTGAATTTTAATTTAAAAAGGGCCTTGTAATAACTCTAAAAAAAATATGTTTCTTATTAGGTAAAATTTGGGTTTAAAAAGGGCCTTGTAAGAACTCTAAAAAAAATATGTTTTTTATTAGGTGAAATTTGTGTTTAAAAATGACCTTGTAAGAACTCAAAATTGAAATAAAAAATAATTCACTTAACCATATGAGTTAAGTGGGTCCATTTTCCAATTAAAAAAGTCTAAAAACACTTTAGGTAATTGTTTTTTTCGCTTTTTTCTTGTCTTAATAATTTTTAAAAACACTCCAATTAATTAATTTTTTTGTCTTTTATCTTTTATCTTTTATCTTGTCTTGTTTATTTTTATATTATCTTAATTTTATTTTTTAATCATTTTTACATTATCTTAATTTTATTTTTTCATATGGTTCTCACATCCATTAATTTATTTTCCACTCTCATCTCTTTTTCTACAAGTAATCATGGAAAAATCTTGACTTCTTGGAAATGTTGGCTTGTTATAATTGATATTTTTATATCTCCTCATTCCATTGATCCACTAAAAAAGGTGATTTTAAAAAAAAAAATTATGTATATCTATGGAAGTGCACATAAAATTTTGGTATATTTATTCAGTGGCACAAAAAATTCTTACATCTTGTCCTTTTTATAAATGTTAATTGTCTCCAATAGGAAATCATTATGGGTGCATCATATTTATCTACAATAGAGAATCATTATGGTTTCATCATATTTATTATTATGTTCTAACTACAAAGTTTTTTCATCATGTAACATCTTCAAATGAATGAAATTTATTCAAGAAAAATCATTAAGTTTTATAATTATATATGTTGGTAAATTCCTTCTACACATTGATACAATGTCTATGTTGGTATGGTATTTGGACTATGTTGGTGAGGTTTCATTGGAATGTGATAGCAAGATTATCAATTTTTAGACACTATCCTATGATACTCACATTTATTTAATTGTCCATTCAAGATCATTTACAAACCATTATACTTATCAACAATTTATTCAAATTGTTTCTAAATTGTGACTTTTGAATTCTAGATGTTACTCTATGATCTATTAACTATAACTTATCATGGCTAATTCCTTATTTTGCACATATGGTAATTCTTTCACATTTTTCTAATTTGCTTCAAAAATAAACTTCTTTATATTTTTCTTGAAAGACCAATGACAATATATTAACCCTAATATGATTCCTTCAATGAGATTTTTTTCACAATATTTCATAACCCAAGTTAATGTCTTATAAATTTTCTAAATGATATACAGATGGATTCAACTACGCTGACCCTTTCAAGATACACTTATGCATTTTATCTTGTTATACTAATTATGATCTCATTAGATCTATTTATAAAAAGTTTTGATCAAACTTTTATTTCTTGAAGTATAGGATTTAAAAAATTATTTATTACCATAATTAATATCTCAGTTTGTGTGCAATTATGAGCATCCAATCTAAGTCAGATAACTTTACATATTAACCCATTGGCTGATATTTTTAACAATTTTTTATTGTGTTGATCAATTTTAAAAATAATAAGAATGCAACACCTTAATAAAATTATTTCAGGCTTCATTCAAACATAATTCACACCTCTATCTCATCATTCAATACATTCAAAGGAATTATGATCTTTTAGCTAAGGTCCTCTATTTTGTAATGCAATCCTTCAAGTATCTTATAAACCATCTAATTCAAAACTCAAAATCATGATTATTCATGTAATATACAAATAAAGAAGACCAAATCAAGTATCCAAATTATATATTCAATCAATATTAATACATATTTAAGACTCCTTGACATATTTTAAAATACCACATTACCTATCAAGTTTCTCCTTAAACATCTTCTAATTTCAATAGTGAAATGTCATTCCTAAGGACCATATTAAATGGCACTCACATCAATATATGAGATTATAAATTGTTTCAATAGAGAATCAGTACATGATGATTTGTTTAAATAAACCTAGGTTAATATAATATATAAACACTATGATCTTATCTTCTAGTTGGAAATCCTTATGAATTTTGAGTACATAGAATGATGTATTGGTCTTAGACAAGACCAATCCAAGTTTATTCAAGTAGAAATAGAATATCTGGGCCAATTTGAGTTTGAAGAATGTAGCTCATAATAGATATCAATGTCTTTGTTGGCTCATGAATAATTAAAAGATATCCCTTTTATTTATACAGATCTAAAATGCTCTAAATTCATTGATTATTATAATCAATTTGTCAATCCATTTATGTCAACAAAAATATTCACATACAAATTGGACCACCCAATCAACTGTACATAGAAATGTTTGGATATTAATAACCATATTGTCAATTTCCAATTGCTAATTTCATCCTTATCTAACTGTCTTCAACACAATGAAAGTTTAAGTGTCCATTTATTTCTATAAATATAGATTCCTTCTACATAGATCTATCATAATTATTGAATATTTTAAAATCCACTTATATTGTTCAAAATAATCACATTTTTTCTATGTTTATTCCATCCTGACTACAAATGTGACATAAAAATCATACTTGAGACAAGTACTAAGAGTTTTAAGTCATTCAATTTTTTCTAACATTCAATTAGTATGTGTATGGATTTATAATCTCTCTCCATATTTAACATCTCTATGCAAAAAGAAATACATAAAACATTTGTACTGTAATGCACAGACTATTCTAACAATCTTTGAAATATAATTCCTTCAATGATGTAATGAGCATATGGAAAAAAATAAGGATATATGATTGAATTTCCATACCTTAAATATCCCAATAGACTTCTTCTATCAATAATTCTTTTCATATACCAATGACCACAAGACATGCCTTAAGGCCTTGTTCTTTTTCTTACTTAGTCATCCACAACTCACTACTTTTATAAAGACTATTACATTTAACCTTATACCAATAAATTTAATTTTATTTTACTCTTATCTCTACATGATATCATATATTTATTTGGTTTTGGTCTTAGAATATGACAAAATATCTCTCCCTTGTTTATTATCTCTAACTAATATACTCTTTTTAGCTTCTTTATACATATAAGCCCTCTTCTAGATAGTCTTTAGGTGGATTTACATCTACATGGAAGTAAAGAACATTTACAACATGGAAATAAATTCCTAAAACTATTATAGGAGGGTCCTTGAGACTTTCTAGATCATAACCAAGCACATATTTACATTGTTGAAATGGTTCATATTCTAATGTTTCTGCATCATAATGGTAATCAAACTATGTTAGTTAGGTAATTAGATAGTTGGTAGTGTAGGATAATATTGGGTACATTATTCTTGACATTCACAATCTTAGTCAATGTGTTAGTGAACATATAGATGAACTTTGGGATGGACTTGGTATTCAAATTTCGAATTCCTTTCTATTAAAACTAACTAAACTTTACAATATATTTGGTGAATCAAATTCTAAACGCAGTTCAAAACAAAAACATAGAAAATTTAAAGAGGAAAATCATTGAATCCATTTGAGTTATTCTCATATGGAAAGAGATTACAAGCCATTCTCTTGAACAAAATATAGAATTGTTTAAAAGGTCTTAGAGCAAATTTATTTACATTGTGATTACTAATGATATTGTATATAAGAAGTTGTTCCTGATATTTCTTAGACCAATTAACAATTGCTAGGAATAAAAAATTTATATAACTCAATTTGGTAATCAATTTGGGTTATAATCCTTATTATTTTTTACCCTAATATAATAATTTAGTTAATTTTTCTCTTTCAACATTTTGGCCTTTCTAGGAGGAGTATTAGTTATTTCAACTCTAGGGCATGATGTTTTTGGTGAATTTTTTATTCCATAGCATCCGTAGGTACGAAAAATAAAAAATAATGTTTTGGTAAGTGTATTTCAAGTAAAATACATTAAAAATAAATGTTGTCTTTGCATAATAAATATAACACTACAATTCAAAATATCGTCGCTTGAATGATGCACCAATTTTACTCTTTCATAAGTGTCATTTTGTTGGGTCTTTGCATTGAAGATTAAATTTTAGTTGAATAATTTATAGATGTGAGGTTGTACCCCTAACACCACCCACCCCCACAACTATACCTAGTAGAATCACATTCAAGAAAGGACAGACGTAATGAGTGGATAAAAAATCAAACATGGAAATAGAAGAGTCCTTCACCATCCTTGTTCTTATTTACTAATACATATAACTTAGGATTTACATGAAAAAGGAGATATGCTATTCTAATTAATAATAAGATTATTTTTAGGTTTGATTATACATTTATGCTTATCTTAAAAATAATTTGGCTAATGGTTGCTCAATGCTAAAATTATAAAGCACTTAGATCAAAGTTCTAGTTGGTCTCACACATGCCACAATAATATTTTACTTTCCTTCGTGTAAAATTTTTCCTTAAATTGAATTGAATTTTCATAAGAAAAAGCCTGCATTTTAATTAAAACAATAATGGTAAATTGAGAAAATAATTCCATTTTACATTTACTGATGTAAGGCATCATATACTCAAGAACATGAAAGATAACTAGGTAGCTTTCGACACCACCAAAGTTATACTTCATCTAGGGAAAGAATGACATCAAGAAAGAGGTAGGACTAATGATACATGGTGTAATATGGAAATAGGATATGGAGATGACTCAATAAATTTAACTATTAAATTAAAAAATAACATGATGACTCAATATCATACTCAACATAATTATTTAAGAATAGAAGTCCTCTTCTAGGGATGGATTTTTAGCATGATCAATTGATGAAACTTGGGTGACTATTGAAAATCAATCTCTGCTTCTTTTTATATCTAAACCAAATCTTGATGTAAGGAGTCCAATTTTATGTAAATTACTAATTTTCTTGAAAAGGAAAAGTGATATAATACTCCTTGTAATCTAAAGGATAATGATCCTCCTTTTTGTTAGTAATGTTCTCCATATTTATGTCACATAATTATCTTCCAATGTGAGCAATGTTAGTACTTTGTAGGGACATAAAATATCTCTTATTGATCCTTTGTATGAGGAATATTGTACTTTCCTATTGAATTCTTCACTTTCAAACAAGATTATTTTATGGTAAGATACATTTAGCAAATTGGATCCAAACTATATCCATTTATCTAACTAGTAATTTTCTTGGCCATTGGACCATTTCAACTTATAAGGTTAGTTTATTTTATTGATTTATTACTATTAATATTTTATTATTAGGCTATCATGTGGTGGCTTTGACAATTATCTGGACATAGTTCTTTTTTCTAAAATACACATGGGCCCATCTTTCATACATGTCATCCAGAATAAGTTAGATTTTACATAACTATTTGAATCTTTCATTTAAGATTTATTTTTTCCACTCTTTTTTGCATGTGGTATAATTATTATGTGAATATATAATATAGATTATTATTTTGTTAACATGGGATTGGTTAATATAACTGAACAATACTCAATTATATTTTTTTATTAACTTTGAGGAAGGCATTGTTGTAAATACTACTACAAAACTAAAACTTGCACATATGCTCTACTTATCCATTTCAATTTTCTATACTTTTATACATCTTTGTATTGATATTTGTATGGGTTTTATTACCACCTTTTATAGTGGCACATTTATATAATTTGTCTGATGTAATTTACCTTTTTGGTTCTAAGGTTTAAATATTTATCCAAGGTAACCATTTGCCACTCTATCTTTAGGATAAGGTTCTAAGTAATAAAAGGAAGCTTTTTGTTCCATTTTAAGTTTCTATGGGGGTGTTGTATTATTTCTTCAAGTTATAAATTATTTACTATATGGGTTACTCTATTTAAAGGTGACATTTCATAAAAAAATATTTTTATCCCCTCTTAGAGTGTTTATTTCAAACTAGTTTGTGAAATTTGATTAAACTTTGTATATTTTCAATATTTTGTGGAAGACCTATATTGAATTTTGTATATTAAGAAGGTAAATGAATTAAAGGGTAAATGAATTTTTTTTTGAAATTTTATGTGCTTCTATTATCTATTCCTTCCTTTGTATGCTAAATTCTATTTACTAGTGTTTTTGCATCCCCCTCCACCCTATTATTTCCTCATATCTTCATCTTTTATTCAACCATTTCTTGTCTTATGGAGCATGTATTCTTTTTAAATGGATCAGCATGAATCCTCAAGTGTTCTAAGGAGAACATGCTTACCTTAATTTAAAAATCTCTTTGAGAGGATAATTAAGGTAAACACTATAAATTTGATGAATTACTACACCTTAGATGATTTCCATAGATCTTATTTCATTTAATGAATACATCATTTCACATTGTCCCTATAATGGAGAACTATTGGTTCATATTTTATCTCTTTTGTTGTGTTTGGAATCTAGATAAATCATAAGATTTTATCAATAAAATGACAATAAAACCTAATTCTTCTATTTGAGGATCTTTGATAGGTGTTAGTATAAATCATAATAACATAGAGTTGGGACTACTTATTGTAGAGCACCTTGGTTAGTTAGACCTAAAAAATGATGTTCATTATGTGCTTTTGTCAAATATTTATGTAGTGGATGGTAGGTGTTCATTATCAATTTGACCTAAAATCTAATTGTATTCTTATAATTAATTTTTAAGGGTAACTGTCACTTCGAAGACCTAAAATTGAGATATAATCTATTGTCATTTACAACATAGAAGATGATGATGGGAATTTGATTCCAATCACTTTATTTATCAGTTCATTCATTATAATGAGACCTTATATAAATGGTAAACATAAATTAAGAAGAATACATTAATCTAATGTCAAATACCATTTGAAAGGGATGATAAAAGATTTCAAGATGAGCCCAGGAGGTAAGAAAATATCAAAAAAAATAATAACACATGTATATGATAGGAAAGAGATGTTGAAGGAATAAATTGCAAAAATGGAGGACTTATAAAAATGGGTCTAACTATGAGTAAGGAATTGTATATTTTTTTTTTGAATTCACTACTTTTCATTTATTTGATATATTATTCTCTTATCAATTTTTTAATCTGTGTTTTTTGAAAAGATTAAACTTTTTTTTTCTTATAGGCTTGTGCATTTCAAATTAGGAGGAGTGGGATCCAATTAAATGCATTAATAGTACCTTCTATTTTGTTCATTCTAAAATTGGAGAAATTATGTATGCTAGAAAGGACGCTACATGGTTCATGACACAAGGGATATGGTTCTATAAATAGAGATATATTCTTAAAAAAATTGGTGCATCACATGGAAAAATAGAAGAAATCACTTTTCCAATCATTAATTTAATTACATGGATAACTATAGATTTTTCAACAATAACTTCTTATCTCTACAATAATTTTAAGGAGGTGAAATCATGTATCAAGTTTAGAGGAGGAAATCGTGTACACATCAATTTATTTATGCCCATGAGAATTTTTTGTCATATATTTAAGAATGGGATGTCCATTTGAAGAACCAATAAAACATATGCTACTTCATCACCATATGATAGATTAATAGAATCATTAATTTTATTTTATTGGGATAAAAGAGTACACTTTATAAATGGAGAATAAATATAATGTAGATTGTCACATGATATGATTTCCTTCAGGTAAAAATTTTTACACTCATTTTTCAAAAAGTTTATAATCATATTCTATGATGTTTTATAACTTCTCTATGAATGTTGTTTATTAATGCTTCAAGTATTGGATTTCAAGGCAAAGTTTATACATTTCATTCCAATTTTGAAGGTGGATATATGTACATCAATCAGGTCAATGGACATGGATCCAAAATGACCAAGATGACAATGATTGAACACATTCTCCAAAAATATCATTTTTTATTTTGATGAATGGTGTGACTTTCAGAATATTATAAATGGAAGAAAATTGGATATTAGTTTAAATAACACAACATCTTGAAATAAAGAAAGAACTCAATGGCTTCATATTTTTACATAATGGCAAAAAGGTAAGTTACGTTATTTTTTTACATATATTAATTTTGAATATGAATTCAAATATTTGTTATAGGGCCAATGCGAAAATAAATATTATAATTATTTGTTTATAAAATTTTAGGTTGGAAAGTAGCAAGAAAGTATCATGATTTGCAAATATTGTGTTCACCCTACAACATTGGAAATCAAGGTATATTAGGACTAATTTTATGAAAGATTACTTTACATCAATAGACTTGAATAATTATACTATTCATACACTCTAAGTTGATGGGAGTATTCAATAATTATAATAAATGAGGATGTACTATTCGAGCCTCTATTTTTTATCAATTAGTGATCATCATTCTAATTTATATATGCATATAGTTTGACTTATAAGGTTAAAAATTCAATGCTTAGAGCAGCCAATGTAACCGTAATTTCTCTATTAATATATTATATTGGTTTTTATTATACTTTATAACTTTGAACTATTAATTAAAAACTTTTAAGTTATTTTGATGCCAAAAATATTTTGGTGTTAATACATTGTATTAGTTTTTTTTTGCTAAAAATATGAAACTGTGATAATATGTTTAATTAATATCATATTTATATTTTTCATAACATGTTTAATTTATCCATAAACATACCATGTTACATGTCAAGTATAAGATAAGTGTTTAATTTATCCAATAGATTTATTAGATTTCACCTTGTCCAATGTGTTTATCAGTCGATTATCTACAAAATGATGGACGAATATATTGTTAAGTTTCTTTTCAAAATATTGTTTTGTTGTTGAGTAAATGAGGACATATTTTATAGTGAGGCTAAGAATTAAATTGTATATATACATTGACAGGTCCTACAAACCATTTTGGTTTAAAATACTTTAAAATTACTTGTCATCATCACATAACACACTCAAATCGTTTCAAAATTATAATTGTATATAACATGTAAATGAGTGATAAGGTAATTGAAATGTTTAGATTAAACATTATGAAAAAATGGTAAAATCAATTTTTTTTCTAGGTAACAGTACTTTATAACCTTATATATTGTGTTTTGATGCATGTTCAAGCCATAATTGTTTTATTTTTAAGAGGTCGGATACAATATTCAAAGTAGTTTTATGTTGTCTATTCATACATATTGTATGTTGAGATTTTTTTTTTACGTGCCATATTTATCCTAACATCCATTGATTTGTAATTTCATAAAGGTTCTTGTATTCAATAGGAATTCCAACTAAAATTTATCTATCTCTCTTTATTTTCAAGATTTCAAGATTTTTTTCTCCATACAAAAGGTAGATTTGGTCTATGCATTCTTTTAATTTCATAAAGATCTAGTAAAAATGAAACTTTAGTGATATATTCTAAATAAAATATTCTTTTATGAAACTATTTACCAATAAGCAATAAATATGTGTATTATCAAGCATTTTTTTGGTTTGTGCATGGAGCCCTTAGGATTGTTGGATAGTTTGATGTTGGGCATTCTCAGGTCAAATAGGTTTCATCTATGGTATAAATCTAATGTGGGATTATCCTAATTTATGTGTGTTACATTACAAAATATATTTTAAGGGATATGGCTAGAGGTGGATGGCAGTATACTACACTTTGGTTTTGTTCTAATCCAACATGCCATGCTTTCTTCATAACTATATGATGGATTTTTATTTGCAGATGAATTCCTACTTGATAATTAAATAGAAATGTTGAGCTTATAATTTAAATAATTAAGTACATATATACAATTTGTATTACATGTGAAGAGCCATTATGGTCCTAAAAATTGTCAAGGGGGCCTTGGTGAGGCATGTGGAATGCATGAAATCCAAATTAGGGGCACTCAAGATGTTAATAGTTAAATGTTTAGAAACATGAATGTGAAAATACATATTTAAATTTTTATTATGTAGAGGCATATGTCACCCTCTACCTGATCTAAGCTCTAGCACCTGTTAACACAATCTCGTGTATTCAATATACACCATCTTTCTCGAGTGTCAACTGTCTCAACTTGATTTCATGTCATTCTCTCTCATGATCTATTGGCTATGATTTTTGAAGTTCTATAATCTCCCTTATAACTCCTTTCAATCATTCACACTCTACCATTTACCTCATTCTAATCACTTACCTTTCACCCTTTGATATTATGCCACACATTAGTCTATAATACACTTTAAGCTTCTTTAGACTAAATTACCTTCAACTTTTGAATAAGGTTTGATATGCATTATCATGATCTTGAATACTTTATATTAGACTGGGTATACCTATTTTTATTTTGATATGGAGCATACATCACATGGATGTGAAAAGTCCCTTCTTAAATTGGTACTTAGAAGAAGATGTCTATGTACAACACCCACAAGGTTTTGAGGTGCAAAGTAAAGAATCTAAATTATACAAGTTAAATAAGGATTTGTATGGCCTTGAACAAGCACCCATTGAAGTATATGTAATGATTTATGGATATTTTTAGTAGAACAGATTCAAAGGAAGTAACAGCGAGCCTACTTTTTACTACAAGCAAGATGGTAATGATATCTTTATTATAATTTTATATGTTGGTGATTTTTTATATATTGGCATCAATTCTAAGATGAAGGATTAATTCCAAATTATAATGATGAATGAATTTTAAATGGAAGATTTAGGTCTTATGAAATACTTTTTAGTGATGGAGGTTCATCAAAGCAAATATGACATCTTCATTTGTCAAACAAACTATGAACATGATATGTTGAAGAAATTCAATATGGTTGATTATAAACTAGTCTTGACTATTATTTCTCATAGAGTTATGCTATGTAGAGAATATGGTGTTGAATGAGTTGATGAGACAACTTATTAAAGTATTATTGGAAGCTTAATGTTTCTAAATGATATAAGACCAAATATTACTTATTCAGTTTCTCTTGTACCAAGATATATGTCTAAGCCATCCAAAATTCATATGAAGGCAGATGAGATAATTTTGATCCATGTGAAATTTACCATTGGCTTTGGAATTCATTATTATGGTACTAAATTTTTTTAACTTTTTGGTTTTAGTGTTTCTAATTAGGGTGGTAGTTTGGATGATCAAAAGTCAACATCTAGGAATTATTTTTCATTTGGTTATAGTTTGGTTACATAGAGTTCAAATAAGAAAATTTCAATTACTCTTTCATATATGGAAGTATAATATATTATAGTTAGATAAATAGGTATATAATAATTATGACTTCGATAGGTTTTAGAAAAAATTGAAGAGGAACAAATTCAGGCTACAGTAATTTTATATGATAATGTAAGTGATATCAAATTAGCCAAGAATCCAGTACATCAAAATAAGTGAAATAATTTTTATTTGAAGTAACATTTTATTATATATTTGATTTAGAAGGAACATGTAAAAATAAAGTATATAAACACATAGGAACAAGTTCCAAAGATCTTCAATAAAGCTATGGTAAAAGTTTAATTTTTGAAACTCCGAGATCAAATTGTTAATTCACTTAACATCAAGGTGGAGAATGCTGGTTAGTTTTCGTTGACTCCAATTCTACAATATATTCAATCATGAAAAATAATTATACAATTTACTTAATAATTAGTTAATATATTTTAGAAAAATAAAGCCTTTAAAAGGCTAGAAATAACTTTAGTTTATATTTCATGTAAATTGTTATTTAGACAAATTTAGAATATTTTAATCTATTAATTAGAAAATAATTTTCACATGAAATTATATTAATATATTTTAATTGATCTTTATTACGATGGAGAATGATTCGAATAATTTGAAGTATTTTTATTTTAGCTATTCTATATATCTTGTGCTTATGAATATTGCATATATGTGGCTATGAGTTTCTAGTTTCTTTCTACACAGTGGTTTATTTTTATATATTTCATATTTATCATATATGAGTTATTAAAATTTGTTAAATAAGGCATGTCAATTAGGCATATGCATAGGTTGTTTCAATTTTTTATATTATTAAAGTATATGTTGTCTGCTCAATATTTTTTTGTGAATATTTAGTTTTGTTTAGTGGCATAAGTTTATTAGTTTTCATTTTTTATGATTAAATAATTTTTAAAGTTAATATAATAAAATATTCATTAGATATTATAATATTTTTCTCTAATAAATATATGTTTTAATTGATAAAGTTGAAGTCAATAAAAGTTATGTTTGAGATAATTTAATATGTTGTAAGTATTTATAGTTAGATTGTAATTAGTTTACATTACAAATATAACATGTAAATTCAAATAATCAATATCAAAAAAAATCATTATGATGGTCAAATATTTATATTTTTCACACGGATATATGAGAACTACATTTATATTTTGACACCCACATTTAGGAAACCAAATTATAACAAGTCTTCAAATTAGAAATGCCAATTGTGAACATAGGAATCCAATAAGGGGAGATTAGTATCATGTTAGTAAATGAAATCAAATCTAAAAACATATTAATGAACTAACACCTTAAGCTTAGATTTTAGGGGGAGATTAGTGAAGAAAAATCATTAATAGAGCATAATTAAAATGTAAGAAAACAAACTTTATTAACCTGCTTAAATTCTCTAAGAGATCTATTCATTAGTTTTCTCTGATTTTACTCAAGAAGTTTGTGTCAATGGATCTTAGATATCTCCTCTCCTTGGCATCATTGGATTTGTTGCTTTGGCTTGTTAAGCTTGACTTAATATTTTGACATAATAACACTATATTAAAGATAACTTTGAAATCATTTGTGAATTATAACTTTGGACTATGAGAGGTTAAAATTATGAGTGTGAGGCCTTTTATTTATAGATTTTCCAAATGGGATAGGATCAAACATGACCTTACATTTCAAGATGAAGATGTGTGGCCATGAATTTACTATTATGTAGATAAAATCTAAAAATATCTTCATCAATATTTAGGAATAAGGGGCATTAATGAGGGATGGGAGGGCTTAATAAGATATTTATTGTATTTATGGCCTATGCATGCCACCTCAAAAAAATGATGTCCCACAATGATGCAAATATTATAAACCAATTTCATGTAAAGAACTATTTAATGGAACTTATTACTTAAGCTCATAATTTGGTTTAATTCTCTTAAGTAAGATTAAACAATTTTAGTGCAATTCTTTGGGAATTGGTGCACAAATTAATCAAACTAGTCTAAAAGTCATATTATTGGTCAAAATTTGATTAGAGTGGAATTAAGAGATAATGTTAGTTGTATATAGACCAATATCCAATTTAGGACATTGTCGACACAAAATAACACTTGCATGTGTCATGTGCTTCCTAATTGGAGGAATTTAATGGTTTAGAGTGTCAAATTACATTTTTTGCACTTTGGCTTAAAATGATTCAGAAAGAAATAACAATAAAATAAAATGTATTACCCTATTTAGTGATAATTTAGCCTAAATTGGACCTTGTATATGAAAATTTCAAACCATTTAGCATGTTTTAGTGAGCTTACCCCAAATAGTGATGTTCAATAGAAGTTGGTCTAAGGTTTGGTTGAAGGTCATTGGTGGCCACTTTTAGGTTTTTACAGTTTGCCCCTGTTTAGGAAGGTATTTGTAATCTATAAGTATAAAAAAATCTTCTAAAAAAATAAAAATGTTTTATGTGCTTAGAACTTCAATGACAATGGATGAACTATAGAGTGCCCCCTTAAAGGAACGTTCGGTAAAGGGGATGGCAAACGGTCCCTCAAAATAAGAAAATCAGGGGACCAAACTGATAAAAAATGATGGGACACTAACAAATGATATGGCCAAATTTGTTTAGAATCATTGGAAATGCAAGTGGGATGTGTACAATGCTTTACCTAAAGGTGGTTATAAGCATTTTGCCTCGATAGTGGCAATGTCGTACGATAACACAATGATTTTTCTAAGATAAGTTCTATTCATTGAGAATACATGTGGGATGGTGTGAAATGATTTTCTCATAGGAAGTTATAATCATTGGACATCGATTATTGATGGTTGATGATGTAAAGTACAATGATGACAAATTGACATAGAGGATAAAGATGAAGTAGGAAACCTAATAGAAGGGAGATACTCATCTAAATTAATAAAGGTTTAAATTATTTTTTTATTTAATTACTATATGTGGGATATGATTGGGACTATATTAGGAATGATATGGGTGATAAGGAGATATATCATATCATTACCTCCATGTATACTTCTCAATGTTTATTTTTATTATAGCATGTGACAGTAGGCATCACAATAGAACAACATGAGGATATGGCCTAAAGATGCATAATAATTGACTCCTTATCCAATTCTCAATTATAAATAATACACTAATAATAAAAATCATGATGATAATGTAAATGTTTGAATATGTATGGATTCAATACTATTGCATCCAAAGAATCACCCAATGAGCACATATGGACTGAATCAAGGTAATAGTAATGAAAGCAAACAAACATACACACAAACAATAAGAAAGTAGAAATAAATAAACAAATAAGATGTTGCACATTACCCATAGAAAATAGGTGGTAATTTAACAAACAAACAAGATGGTGGACTAAAATAAAAATAAGGGAATAGTCGAGCTGCCTCCATATATACTAGGCAAGTGGATGTTGCCTACATAGTTCCATGGATGATATATTCAATAAAAACATTAGGCTAAACATAATTATCTTTGTAAATGGGATAGAATAAAACTATGAGGATGACAACATGATTGATGTGATAGAATAATATAGGAATAATCTTGCAAAACAACAAGTGCCTAGGATAAAAGGCCAAAAAGGATGGGGAAAGTAAATGATGAGTTATTTCTTGTGACTTAGTGGGGGTTACCAGAATCCTTAAGGCAAAGAAGTAATCAATGTTTTTGGTTTTTTAAAATGGTTTTACAAATGTTTTTATAATTTGAGTATCTCAACTTGATCGAGAATGAAGAGATACTAAATGGTCCAAGATCACAAAGTGACAAGAGAATGGAAAATGTAAAAAGATGATTGCAAAATGGAGAGAGTGTTGCTTTGGATACTCTCAAAATAGTGAGAGAGTTATAAGTTAAAATAGATGCTTGTAAAATGGAAAGAGCATGATGGAAAAGGGGGACTGAGCTGAACTCAATGTGAATCAAGTATGACCCACATAGTCCCAAAATGGCCCTAACTCATAGTAGTTCCACCTTAGAGTAGAGGAATTTGATTGGTATATCATTCAATTGAAATAAAATAGGAACTATTGGCATGATCACACCATATGGCATATGAATGGCTGGTTGGTATGTCAAGGCACAATAAACAATTATTTCCCCTAGTTTTCCCATAGGTGGTTATAAATAAAAAATGACATAGATCAATTATACTAATCTACCCATAGGCAGTTATAATTTATATCAACACTGGCGAGACATTTATTTACCCAAAGGTGGTTATAATCAAGCCCACACAAACAAGGCATGATGTGGAATGAAACAAAAAATGAAGGATACAACTACTAAAGCTTATGTCATACTACTAAATAATATTGCCTTTTTCTAGAATTCTAGAAATAACTGATAAAACTAATTTGAATATTTATATTGAAAGTAGTACCAATGGATGAACTAAGGTCAATAAAGATATGTGGGGAGTGATAAAAAAATGTTGGTCAATAGAAAAGGTATAGTAGAATAGAATGATGGAACAACAAAGTGATAAATGGTAAAATGGTATAGTATAAAGAAGAAATTCAATAATATGGAACAATTTGAAATGGTTTGCATAAAAAATATACAAAATCACTCAAGTGAATTAACACTTGAGGTGTGTAATGTCCATCAGCTCATCAATTTCATTTCCATCTGGTATGGTGAGCCTATATACTCTAGTGCCATAGTCTATAATAATGATGATATGACCTACCTAGTTGGGTTTCAACTTGTCTTTATGTTTCTTTTTAGCCATGGTATTCACTTGTTTCTCTTTGAGGATAAGATCACCAATCTCAAATTTTCTTTGTTTCATATACTAATTATATTGGCCATAAATTAGGTTTTAATATATTTGTAATTGGTTTATCACAGCTAAGCATTTCTCGTCAAATAAATTTAGCTTTTGAAATAAAGCTACCATGTAGTCTTCATCATCTAGGACATGATTCAAAGAGATGCATAAAGAAGGTAATTTGACATCGATGAGAAGAATGGTGTTAGTACCATAAACAAGTGATTACCTTGAAGATAATATGTCATGGAAAAGTGTTGTGTGATGTTGTATTTGGCACATATATTTTTGACATCCTTGTTCTTGAATGATCCTCCATTATTAGATATAATATAAAAAGGATAATGTAGCAGAAAATGAGCTGGTTGAAAATGAATTTAGAACATTTCTTTCTAGTCACATAAGTGAGGGGTATAACTTCGACCAACTTAGTGAAATATCATTTGGTGGTAAGGATATGTTTATGGCCATCAAAATGAGGTGAGGTTTATCTTCCCAATAATATTGATGCCCCATGTATCAAATGTCCATGGTATTAACATTGGTTTCAATGTCTTGGCTTGGGCATGAATTAGATTAGCATGCCATTGACATTTATCACATCTTTTCATATATGCAGCTGTATCTGCATCCATTATTAGCTAATAGTACCTAGTATACAAGATCATTTTGGATAAGAACTCAATTCTAGTGTGTGTTCCACATACCCCTTCATGAACTTCTTGTAGCGCTAATTTAGATTCTGCAAAAGGTAAACAATAGAGTAGATTTCCATCAAAACTATGACGGTATAAGGTTGGTTCGAGTAAGGTATAACGATGTGCATAGTGGATGAAGGATTTTGATTGTTTATGGGGTAAGTCTGATGGTAAAACATGGTCATGTAAATTTGAATATATTCCTAAATACCAAGGAGGATTGGAACCAATAATATCACATATCATTACAATGGTTGATGATTGATGAGTTGACAATAGTATATTTTCAATGATAAATTGGTAGTCTTTTTCCATGTATGCTTATACAATCAAAGATCTAATCAAATCCATGGCATCTATTCTTATTTTTCTTTCCTTTGGTATATGTTCAAACTAGATGGTTGTAATCTACTAATGAAGTGTGTTGACCATGGCCTTGAAGGGAACTAGCTTGTCATCTTTGGTCTAAAAATGGTCTGTAACCTAATTGATGATTAAATATGAATCACCATAAACATTTAAATATGTTATATTCCATTGTACCACCTATTAAATCCTTGTAATGTGTACTTCGTGTTTGACCATGACTAAGCGATTAGAATCCTCTATGGTGTGATAAACAAAAGCCATGTCTTTGATCTATGTAATGTGAATGAACCATCAAAATACATCTTCTAGTGTTACTCCTTAAGAGGTGTTTTAATGATGGTAATAATATATTCCTCAAGAAATTAGAATGTCAATGGTTTCATATCTACAAGGGGTGATTCAACAATCTTATTTGTAAGAACTTGCCTCTTGATGGATTTTTGGCTCACATATTCTATCTCAAACTCATTGAGAAGCATGACCCATTTGACCGTATGGATTTGTAAATATGTTTAAGATATTAGATGCTTTAGGGGATCTACTTTTGAAATGACCATGGTCTTATTGTTCAACATGTAATGGCATAGTTTTTGAGCTATGCAGATCATATCTAAATAGGCATTTTTAATGGGCATATAATTGCATTCATACATGACCAGTGTATGTCTTAGATAGTACATAAAATTATCCTTTCCATTTTCATCGTATTGAGCTATAAGTAACCCTAGGTCATTATCTATGGATGATAGATATAGAAGGAATGGTTTTCTTAGTGTTGGAGGTAATAAAACTGGAGGATTTATAAGATAATTTTTAGATGTTAAAAATATTTGTAACAATAATTATCCCAAAGAAATATGACACCTTTATTCAAAATATGTGTAAAAATATGACACTTGTCAGTGAATTGAGATGTGAAGCATCTAATAGATTGGATATTTCCCTACAAACTATAGAGTTACTTTAAATTAGTTGGTGGTGGCATCTCTTTTATGGCTGATACTTTGGATAGATCAACTTCAATGCCTAGGTGAGACATAATGAAGTAAAGAAATTTCCCTGTAGTAACTCTAAAAACACATTTTTCAGGGTTGAGCTTGACTTTATATTCATGTAATAACTCAAATATACTCCTCAATATTGTTGGATGAGTGGGCATGGTATTTCATTTACCTAGTGTGTCATCGATATAATCTTCAACAATGTCATTCATCATATCATAATATATGACTATCATAGGTCTTTGATAGGTGGTCCTTACATTCTTGAGACTAAATGGCACAACCTCATAAGAGAATGTTTCCCATATAATGGTGAAAATTATTTTTTGCTAGTGTTTTGGTGCTATTCTTGATTTATTTTATCATAATAATCTATCCATCAGTGAAAACATCTCATAACCTTTTATGGAGTTACAAATAATGTTAATATTTGGTAATGGCAAGTCATTTTTATGGTAAGCTTTGTTAATATCCCTGTAATCAATGCAAATTCTAATCCCTTTTGACTTTTTACTGACTAGCACTACAGTGGAAATCCATTTTGAATAGTTGATTGGACTCATACGTCTTGTTTCTAAGATATTATCCAACTCTTTATTTATGAGTATAGAAATGCAAGGATGCATTTTTTGTAATTTTTGCTTCATTGGTTTGACATCAGGATGTATCACAAGGTGATGAGAAACAAAGGCTACATCCAAACTAGGCACGTAAGAATATGCCCATGAAAATATATCGACAAATTCCTTCAATAGGTCTATTAATAATTCATGCTCATCCCTAGTGAGAGACATACCAAATTTAATCCACTTTGGGTCATCTAGGGACCCTATATTTACCTCGATTATGTATTCCACTAGAAGTGTTGAATCATCTTCAAGAATAATGGGCAAAGATTTAAACTATTTGGCTATGTCAAAGTCCTCTGTTAGGACTGGTTCTTTAAGTTATCCTAGACATTATGAATCATAACCCCCTAATGGGAGGGATGGACACATAATAAATGTTATTAGGAACCCTTGAATGACAAATTCAAAAGCTTGATGTTCTTCAAGACCAAATTTAGACTCATGGGCAAGTTTTCCAATTTTGGTATCCTAAATGATAAGATAAAATTCATGCTATTTAAAATTACACTTGGACTCATAGACAAGTTCATCATTGGTGGTCATCTAGTCTATGTTTTAATAAGGTTGAACACCCCCATCTAGTTGCACCTGAAACAACTTTTCACAACTAGATTAGCCTTTATATATACTCTTTACTTGGTTTAAAAGTGCCTCAAAAATCTTTTCACTTTGGGACCTCAATGTTTTATTTATTTACTTTTGGATAAGGGTGTTCACTCTCTCTCCAAAATAGGCTCTACGATCCAATTTGATTGATAATATTTATTTATGATCTCCCAACATAACATTATCCCTAGGGCCTATGAAATCATAAAAGGTCTCATCATTATGAAGCTCATCAATCAACAAATTATGTTCTTCTTAGCCCCAATGTATTAGTTCTAGATAATATAATGGTAGTAGATTATGATGAATGATTGGTTGAAAGGTAAAAATGGTATTATTATCAAAGAAATTGTTATGGCCCATGTCATTGAATGGGCTATGATTGAACTCTTCTTTCCTACTAGCACCAACATCATTAGTCATTGTTGATGGAACTCAAATGAGATACATGGGGTCACCCATAGGTGGTTTCATTCCACGTCAATCATTTACTTTCTACTTAGTCTTGGAAATTGACTCAATTGTTCCCTACTGATTTGGCTTGAGGCCTCATCCTTTATAGTCTAAGTTTTCCACAATCATATTAGGAATGGGATATTTGGAATTATTTTAACAGTCAGATAAATTTTCATTATATAACCATGATTCATCTCCTTTGAGAGGGTATTTTTATTTATTAGATGTTGGTTTTTAAAGTGATAAGTGCTGGACTATGTATTTGGCCTTTTCCCTTTCTTTGCCAATGCATTAGTGGTTTGGCTTTTGGTCTTCCAAAGGACTTAGGGTTATATGGAATTTTTTCAATGTGAAAGGTTTCGTGGGTCAATTATTCTCCTATGCCACTATTTTAAATGGTTTAATGATTGGACATTTCAGGAGATGGTATGTGGGAAATGGAATCAAGGGTATTAAGATCAATATAACTAGCCTTTAGTAAATCAATAAGTATTTATTTCCCTTTGTCTTGCTTGGTCAATAGATTCATGTCAAAATGGTAATTATATCTCTTGAACTTAGCCTTAAGATATTTATAGTACTCATATGTATGTAAATCTATTTGAATACTAACCTTGATCCCTGAGTGGGAAACATGATACATTAGTGCAGTGTCGATAGGACTATATGAATCTCATGTAACCAAGTTCTACCCAAAAGCATATTGTATAACAAATCAAGATCTAGCACGTGGTAAAGTGTATCATGGGCTAAGGGTCCTATGATAACTAGAAAGCTAATAGTGCTTTCTGATTCTCATTCTTCATTTTTATAGGATTTGATGGTGATTGTTTATGCTTAGAGATATGTTGAGGTGTACCCAAGAAGATTGATAAGCTTTAGAGACACTATATTCAAAACCAATCTATTGTTTATGAGGATATGTTTAACTTTATGCCTCTTTATGTAGACTTTGATGTATAATGGATTATTATGTAGTGGAACAACAGATGACATTTTTTTTGATTGAAGATTACTTATTGTGTTGGAGATAGATGCCCAACCAAAGCTTGAGATTTGTTAGGAGATATGTCATTTGGATCTAGGGATTGACTAAGTAACATTGTCAAGGTGTTTTTGTGGATTGTAAATGTATGCAATAAATATAAAATGGAGATTTATGATGGTGTCTTTTTCAATTATTCCATAATTTTGAACATATTTTCTTAGATAGTGGTAAATGATTTGATCTGAGGCATAATGATTAGTTAGATGATATGTGAAGTGGTAGATGATTGTGGCCCTGGTATGGTAATCTTTGATTATTAATATTACAAAATATGGATTAGGTACATGACTAGTGTTGCTAATAAGTGATGGTGGAGGGGGACCAAATAGGATAATTTGTGATTACCAATGCACTTACACATAGTCATAGGCTAATGATGATTTATCAGTATAAGGTCCTAATATAAGAATCCCTAATTTTTGGTTTACTTGTGTATGGTCCATGGTCAAGGAAGGATTGATAGAAAGGTTTGGTTTATTGGGTATGATTATAAATAGTCTTGTCTAATTGTTACTTGGTCTCTGAATAGTGGAAATGATATTAACGTGACCTCCTACAATATGGCCTACAACTGAGTTGTAGTTATGTGTAGCTTCATGATAAGTTTATTAGTTTTTTAAACCATTTTGAATTTGGTTTTATCCATTATTTTGATGTTATTGGTTTTGTTATTGGTTCTATTATTGTTGATGTGTAACTCATTGTTATTATTGTTGTTGTTATTAGTGTTACAATGGCGACTGTTGTTTTTGTTGGTTGTTATATTAAGGAAAAAAAAATTTATAAATTCCAAGGTTTTTATTGGATGTGGAAGCTCAATGATCTAATTATGTCTCTCAATTTTTGATCATATTCTCAATTATATGTTTGAGTTACATATATTTCTATAAATTATTGTCATTGACTTGATGATATTTGCATAATTCATTTGTCTTGTATTAGTTTTGAATGGCAACACCCTCATGAAATATCTCTTTGGAATAGGCCATACAATAAAATTAGCAATGGAAATATTATGAAACATAGCCTCAATAGGCTCTCCAATGTTTTGGGAAACCACGTCGAGTTGGAAAATTTGTTTTTTGAGGGAGGTTTTACAAAGGCATTTGTTGTGTTTGTTGAAGAGGTTGTTAGTGAGGAGGTATGTACTATGATGTAGGCTATGAAAGTAGTGATTTCACATTTGGACATGTTGAGACTCTATTACTCTATTACCAATAACATTCTTGTTGCATTTGAATTGATTGGGTTTATTATAATTATTGGCTTGGTTTTGTTGTGATGCTTGTGCTTGGACTAGATTTTGATTCTGGCTATTGTTATAGTTTTAGTTTAGGATTTAATTTGATGAGGATAGTTTAATGATCACTTTCTTAATAAGGGATATTTCTATCACTAAAATTTTGTCAATGATTTATTTGAATGTGTGTGCACAGTGTAACTCCAAATAATAAGGTATATCACTATGTAGTTTTTGGGTAAACACAGTGGTTAGTTATTTGTCTCATAGCCTAGGGGTGAATCAACTTAAAAGGGATATTTATTTCTACAAATAGCTTATGAAACTTTTTAAAAAAAAATGTTTGGCTTGTGTTAAGTCTAAAAATGAAATCTCGTGCTTAATATTGTAAGATAATTGTTGTGCAAACTTGTCCAAAAGATCATCAAAATCAGATATTGAATTCTTGAGTAAATTTAATAATAATTCCAATATTTCTATTGCAAGGATTCATAGAAACAACAATAGAAGATAGATGTTGCTATAGGCCGCTAGTTAGGATGCAATAAAGAATTCTGTTAGACGTTCTTTGGTGTCACCTTTCCCCTTGTATTTATAAAACTTTGGTGGCTCATACCCTGGAAGAAATGGTATCTATAAGTACTCCATGTTAAAAGGGTAAGAACACATGTCATCTTAAACTTAAACTTCTTGACTTATTTCCTAGCTTGGATGATAATGATTATATCCTTCATTTACTATAGCTTTTATGTAAGGATACTAGTAGATCATTGGCCTAGTGGGATGGAGGTAGTGCGATCACAAGTGGATTAATTTAAGTAAGGTATTATGATGCATTTGTTAAGAAATGCTAGATTAGATAGGAAATGGACAAGGAATACACTTTCATCAATTAGGGTGCAATTATTAAAATTGTATTTATGGCTATGTGATATTCTAATTAGGGTTGGGTATGTAGGTCTAGTGTTGGGAATACTTAAGTTGAAATCGAGAGATATGGCCATATTATACCTATTAAAGTTGAATAAGGACATGATGCCAACTAATCATACCTGGATGATTGACAGGGACTTATGAACTAAAACCCTATCACTGAAATTGTGGCACGTTCTATAAGAAAGACAACTATTGCCTACCAGGTACTTGAGGAACATTGGAACCTCTTTGTTACATGAATCTTTGTTGGGTAGTAGATGCATGTTGGAGATTCAACATCTATAATTGACCAATATTTATAAATTATTTGTTAGAGATAATTTTTTTTTGGATCAACATGTTAGCCTATGATGAAAGAGGTATGTTCACTACTACTTGGAGATGAAAAATGTTAGTTGTCCCATATTGAGGTGGAAATATATTTTACCTTGACTACATGGTTATGTTTGATGTGCTTATTATTGGGGAACGTTACTCATCAAATTTTAGGGTGTAGTAATATTTATCATATTATGTTGTGTCATGTCATTTGTTATTGACTGAATACTTAATCCTTATTATTGGGTATTTGATAAAGTAGTTAGTTGAGGTTTAGATGTATCTAGCTAGGGTTTGGATGTATAAACTCCTATTGCCTGAGTTTGATAACCACTCATGGTGTTTAAAGTCAAATTTTGTAGTTTACTATTTATTTGTGTGTAAATACCACTTTGGTTTGAATTGGACATTACTTGTGCATTGTTTGCTATGTTCTACTCACTGTTCTACATAGCAACAGAAGACACTTCCTCATTGGTTGGGGTATTAAACATGTTTTCTCCTAGATTGTTTTGCATAATTGGGTCAACACACTAATTTTATTAACTTATAAATTATAATAGGACCCTTATTTAAGGGAGTGGCTGAATAAGACTTGCATTTGACAAGGCCATATGATTAAAGTTATGTACTAGGTTTGATATGTTTGGTATGCTATTTGCATTTGAATAAAATTGTCCTCCATGAGGTCTATTTATGTGACAAGCATACATGGATCTTTATATGTCATTGTCACAATGGCATTAATTTTAATAAAAGAGGCCTATTTCTTATACGACATGTTATAAGGCCACCTTACTAGATTTGGTAAATTATCACGGGGAATGTTTGTTGAATTAATATCCCCTATCTCTCTATATATATTAGGATCATATTATAGTAGAATTTTAATGTAATAAGGTTATTGTTTAATATTTTATATAATCGAAGGTATGCTATCCAAATATTAGGTTGTTTGTTCCTGGTCTTGCTTTATGTATAGAGGCATACTAACCAAATAATTAGCCAAAGGATATTGACTCTATTCCCCTATTTGTGTGTTGAAAGGTGGCTAAGTATTTGTCTCCCAAACAAAATTTTCTCCATAAGGGTCTTCAAAAAGGTCCTCTTGTGTGAGAACATTCCCATATCTTAGATTATACATGGTTCCACTATGTGTATAGTGAGATGTGGTTAAATCCAATGATAAATATTTAATGACAAGATGGGTTAGAGTTATATAGACTATACAAATCTATGTATAAAATGACAAAAGGTTTAGCTAGATCTAACTTAGTCAAAAGGTGGAGCTATATCTATAAAAGTTCTATGCTATGATTTAGTAAAAAGAGTATAACATCAAGTGTCTAACGTTAAATATCCTACATAAACTAGGTCAAGTAGATGAATTAGAAACAAGATGCCAAATTCTAGGTCCAAAGATGTTCCAAATAGGTATAAAATCGGAAAGGGAAAAGTTGTTGGGTCTTTTATACAAATGTGGAGTCAAAATATATGCTCAGAAAGGATGTGCTAAGACTTTTGGCCCAACTCAGTGTCTAAATCTAGACATGAAACAAAGAATGATAATTTTAAATCCAACAGACATATAATACTTTGGGATAAATAAGGAACTTGATTCAAGACATAAAAATGATAAAATTGGTATATAAAACTAAACAAAATGCATTTTTAAGATGGACTAATTTTCAAAAAT
Source organism: Torreya grandis (assembly GCA_037957365.1). NCBI lineage: Eukaryota > Viridiplantae > Streptophyta > Pinopsida > Cupressales > Taxaceae > Torreya > Torreya grandis. Next base: position 318,086 of record JARHVA010006560.1, on the reverse strand, counting down.
GAAGGCATAAATAATATAGTTTTTGAATTTTGTGTCAAAAATTAACCTAACTTACGTAACCCAAAATAGAAAGAACTATGTATCAGCCCCTAAATGTTGAGTCCTGAATATAAATCAATCAATGTTTGTATTTGAACTTGGAAAATTTAATTGAAGACTCAATATTAAGAAAACTTAGTCTTTAATGACCAACAAGTTAGGAAATTTTGAACGGTGTAACAATGCTAAAATAAAGATCCAACAAGGCACATGTGATTTGTTTAAACAATGATGATTAGGATACGAGATAAGACAAGTCTTTTGAAATAATTTGGGTAGTGTAATGATGTTATCACTCTCAAACGATGTAAACAATTTTTTGTTTCAAAGACTTCTAAGGTGTGAAACTTTAATTGATTTGGTGGCAAAACATTACCCATTTCAATCAAGTGACACACACAATTTCTTTGACATTAAAAGTTTTTCTAAGTCAAATAAAGGTATCAAATGGATAGCATAATGAATCTTTAAATAATAGAGTGATGTGGATAAATAAACTTGTTCAAGACATGGTTTAAAGAAAAAAAGTTTTAGATCTAACACACCAAGCAAAAATGACAAAGTAAAACTAAGAATATCATCTTAAATTCTATCAACATGTGGCAAAGTGGGGTTGACTAAAACCTAAAATTTTTTAGCCATATAGATTGATCCCATGTGTACACACTTTTGCATATGAAAAAGGATAATAATCATGTATATTAAATCTACATCAATTGGCTTATTATGAAAAGGTCTTGTCCATTTCACAACCACTACATCCATCACTTGTTGAGTGTAGTGTGATGTTCATATTGATTATATGTTTTGGGATTAGTCTACCACTATTAGAGATTGTTTAACCACTCAAACCATCATACCAATGGGGTGATCCTAATTTATATACCCCCATATGGATAGGGTTTGAAGATGATGTTGGGAGATGAATCCCCAGGTCCAAGATTCCCTATAGAACCCATAAGATTCCCTATGTTAAAAATGAAATGTTTCTAAAACTTAACCAATCCTATATTAATTTTTAGTACTAATATCCAAATGTGCAAGATTTGACATATTCATTTGAGGACCCAAATTGAAATGTTTGATTTGAATAAGTTATTTTTAAAGCCCAAAATAAAGTGTTTGATTACTCAAAATAAGAAAATTGGTCTTCAACTCAATCCTTTAACCTACAAATGTTAGATAATAACCCCTTTCTTTGAAGCACTTTCTTGATTGAGAAAATGATGTTTGAATTTTATCTCTCGGGTTTGGATTTTATTTCACAGAGTGACCATTACCAGTCAAAAATAACCATCAGTAATTTCAAGGCAACCATCACCAATCAGTTAATAGATAACCATCAGTAGTTGAGAATAATAAGTGTTGATCGATAAAAACCATCATCGATGACTTGTGTACTCGAAGGCGAACAATGTTATTATTAAAAATGTTTGTTAGGATAAAATATCTAGAATTTAAGATTATGGATCAAAACTATGCTCAAACTAGAGACTTAAAAACCCCAAATCATTACAAACAAACTTGAATAATAGATCAAAATGCAAATTTTTAACATATTTTCCCCTACAATCCAACTAGTCATGGTTAGAACTAACCATCGATGCTCACACAAAACTGTCAAAAATCACTGTGTAACATGTGTATGCACAAAAAATGTTACAAACAAGATAAAATAAACTAAAAACAATTTTAATGACATTTTAATTACCAAAATAGAAATTTAAAATTGTCAAGGTGTCTTCCTTATTGAAATAGATTCAATGAGTCCCATCGGATGTTCCATATATAAACATAGGAATCTAATAAGGGTAGAATATTATCATTTTAGTATATGAAATTATATCCAAAAACAAACTAATGAACTAACACCTTAATCCTAGATCCTAGGGGGAGCTTAGTGAAGAAAAACCATTGACAAATCACAACTAAAATTCAAGAAAACAAACTTTCTTAACTTCTTTGAATGCTCTAAGAGATCTCTTCATTGGCTTACTTGGATTATGGTTAAGAAGTATATGGCAATGGAGCTTGGCTATCTCCTTCTCTCCTTAACATCCTTGGCTTTATGGCTTTCACTTGTGAAGATTTACTCAATATTTTTTTATAATAAAACTATATCAAATATATATTCGAAATCATTTTTGAATTATAACATTGGTTTATGATAGCTTAAAATTATGAGTGGGATGCCTTCTATTTATACATTTTTCAATTGGGCTAGTATCAACTATGACTGTCCATCTCAAGATGAATATGTGTGACCATAAAATAATATAATTATGTAAATAAAATAAATAAATATCCTCATCATGATTTGGTAATAAGGGGAATTAATGAGGCAAAGAAGGCCTTAATCAGGTATTTGTTGCATTTATGGCCTATAGATGCCACCTAAAAAAATTATGTCACATGACAATGGAAATATTAGAAACCAATTTCCAATAAATAAGTATTCAATAAGATCCACGAAATTCTTAGTTAAGTTCATAATTTGGTTTATTTTGCCTAATTAAGATTAAACAATTTTAGTGCAATTCTTTTGAAATTGGTGAACAAATTAACCAAATTAGTCTCAATGTCATATTATTAAGTCAAATTTTGATTAAAGTAGAATTATAAGATGATGTTAGTTACATATAGACCAATATACTATTTAGGATGTTATCAACACAAAATAACACATGCATGTGTCATGTGCTTCTAAATTAGGGGATGATAGTAGTTTAGAGCATCAAATTGCATTTTTGGCATTTTGGCTCAAAATGATTTAGGAAGAATAAACAATCACATAAAATGTATTTCCTTGTTTAGGGATACTTTAGCCTAAATCAACACTTGTATATGATAAGTTCAAACCATTTAGCGTGTTTTAGTGATTTTAGCCCAAATTGTGACGTTTGGTAGAAATTGGTCTAAAGTTTGGTCAGAGGTAATTGGTGGATAACTTTAGGTGTATATACTAATGACACTCATAATATTCATGATTTTAGTTTCCATGGTATTGAAAAAAACAACCATAGTTACAGCTTGGTTAGTAGCATTTATAGTATTCAAGCTTAGTAGGGATTCACATTATAACACTTTGGAATATGAAGTGGTTCACCAACAGCATGCATTGTTGCTTGTTTCTCCATTACACTCCTTTAATAATACATGTGTATTAAACTAGAATCCCCATGTGTCTCCTCTTAAATCAACCAAAAACTTCTAGCTATTGTCATTATTAATAGATATTAGAATATAATATATTACTTTATATTAAGATTTAATATAATAAATTATATAAATAATATATTATTATATATGTATATATATGGGATCGACATTTATGGTACTTAGTGAGGTATAAATATCGATTTATACTCTTTATCTTTGTAAATCCACACTTTACCAAAACATAAAGGCATCCCTTTTGATGTAACTTACACTCTTCAATGTGATAGTTGTAGCCTCGATAGAGGAAAATATAATATCTGAGATGATCCTAATTTGAGACACATCATGTCACCCCACCATAGTGCTTAGAGAGAAATGTTGAATATAATTGTTATGAATACAATTATTGTAGTTAGTGTTGTATATGTATCGATATATATTTGTATATAACATCTTGCATTATTTAATTAGAACAAAAAAACATTTTAAATATATGTATCCCTATCTATTTGCGTATGGCATCCTACATTAGTCAATTAGATTATATAGGATCTATCTTCCATTAAATAAGCCTTTTCCATATTTAGTTTAATTAGTTTTAAATTCATCTAATTATGTTTATTATAGTGAAAAATATTTATCTAAATAGTTATAGGCTCATCTAAATTGACACATGGTGATTTATCTACTTTGTTAAAGGATACATTAGATGTTTGATCGATGTTTTCATTGAGATGACACATGTTTAATTCATGTATTCATGAAATGAAATAGTTTGGTGAAAGCTACACATTGTATTTATATCTATGACATGTCATTAAAATTTGCAAATGTATTTATCCATGGTTCTTATAGTCCAAGACTGAAATACCTTGTTATTGCCCCTAACCATCACTACCCAACACACCATTAAAGCATTCACCACTTGCATCATCTGTATGGCTTTGCCCTTCCCTACCACCTCACTATTTCTCAAGATTGCAATCAAACATAATGTTTCCTTTCTACATAACATATTACCACATCATATGAAGAAACTAAAATCTTAAATTTCCACCATCACCTACACCATAAATATAAGATTATTATTGGGTATGTGCATGGAGTTAGGGGATAATTTCATGCACATTTTTTATAATACGTACACATTATGATCATAATGCATATGGATTATTGAATTTTGAGCTCAGCTTTCTAAGCTATAACACATACATATTTTTTGTGTGAGTAATGTGTATGCATTTCTAGTAGTAAAAACATGTACACATCCCTTATATTATAAAAAAGTTAGTCCATATCATTTTCAATTTTCTCTCCTTCTCTATCCTAATGTGATCATGTTGTGCCTACATATATCCCAAAACCTTATTAGGTCTTCATTTCAAAGCATAAAATCTCACCAAATCAATGATGACACCACAAAGAGGAGGTAACTGATAAAAACCTAAACCTAAAAACCTATAATTTTGAATTTTTTTTATTTACATTGTTTAATTGGTATGTTTTATGTTTTGAATATCTCATTCTAGTGTAAGTGGCCAACATGCTAGCCTTCCTCAAAACCCCATGCCTAACCCCCCTAAACCTCCACATAACCCTGCTATCCCTCGTACAACTCCACAAGATCCCATAGGTAGTCATTAGGATACAAATGCACACATAGTAAATAACAAAATTAAAATTGAATATATAATTAAATAAAATTAGGGACCCCACTTCCACTAACACCTATTGCACTTATTTTGCCTATTCCCTAGAGTGGATGTTAGGTCAAATCGACTTGATAACAAGACAAATTTAAAGGTGGGAATGACATAGGGATAGGTTTAAGGGTTTACTATAATGATAATTTATCATCATGTGAGGTGAAGAAAAAAAAATATCAAACCATAAAATTTATGCCTTATTCATCAACACATCCACCAATGCACATTTTAAACTAACCCCTAAAGGTTTATTAATCCATCAATGCCAATAAAATTTTATTAATGTCAATTTATGGAACTAATTAAGGATGGTGTTTGGTTATCCACCGTGTAAGAACCATGAGGTCCCATTGTATTTTTTGATAAAAATCTACTAGGATTTTTTTATTAATGAGATTCTAAATTATTTTCACTATGGTAAGTTTCAAGGTCGAGGGAAAGGCTTTATGTAGGATTGACTAGGTGCACATTATGGGGTAAGTGCATGGAGTTGGGGGATAGTTCGATAGACATTTTACATAACATGATCACACTAATAAATAACATGACCATGCTATTTAATTACATTGATCACATTATTTAATTAACAAGATCATGTTATTTAAATTATGGTTTATTAATTATTGAGCCATAACATGATTTCATTAATGTATAATGTGATCACATTAATATATAATGTGATCACATTATTGTAAAAGAAAAATGTGATGGCAATACTATTATTTTGCATATTGGAGCTTGAATAGAGTGAATGTTATTTAACATGTAATGCAATCATGTTCCTGGTAGTCTACACATAAAAGCATGTGGGAGTTACACATGAAGATAAATATGTCTAGAAGCTTATATTTACTACTCTAAATGCGAAGTATAAGTGTTACACTTATTTTCTTATAATTTAAATTTATTTTATTAAATATAATAAATTATGGTCGATCAACATATAATAGAGTTGGTCTCACAACTATAAACCTTACGATGTGTAAAATAGTTTTTCAAAATGTAGTCAAGTTAGTACTTAGGCATTTTTAGTGTTAAGTATTAAACCTATTATTTTAGGACATGATTTTTGTAACTGATGAACTTTTTTGGTAAACATATAGTCATTTTTTAGGTTTTTATGCATTTTAGAATGATTTCTGACATTTGTAGGAGTTACAGGTTTATTAAAATTAAATTTTGTAAACACTCACTTTGAAATTGATGCAAAGTGGTGTGAATGGGGTAGCATAGGTCATATTTATGACCTACACACATTAAATGACCACTTTGTGTTAATTTTTCTTGTTCATCATCCATCCCTCATCCCTGATCACTTCATACTCATGCTTCATCACCCATAATCTCTCTCTCATCATTATTCATTATCCATAATCACTCCCTCATTAAACATCACTATCCCTAGTCATCTCTAATCACTACCTTATCATCCTTGATTACTCCCTCATTTACCCTCACTATCTTTCATCATACCTAATCACTGACTCCTCATCCCTCATTATCCCTCATCACTCACTCATTGAACCTCAACATCCCTCATCATATTTAATCAATCCCTTATCATCTCTAATCACTCCCTCATTGGCTCTCACCATACTTCATCATCCCTAATCACTCACTCATTAGCTTTCATCATCATTAATCACCACTTCATCATCCCTAACCACTCCCTCCTCATCCCTCATCATCCCTAATCAATCCCTTATTAACCATTGACATTCCTCATTATTTATGATTAATCCCTCATTATCCTTATTCACTCCCTAATTGACCCTTATCATCCCTCATCATCTCTAATCATTTCTTCATCATACCTCATCATCTCTAATCACCAATTCCTCATCTCTCATCACCTCTAATCAATCCCTCATCAATCATCACTATCCCTCATCATCCCTAATCACTCCTTCATCCTCACTAATTACTCCCTCATTAACCCTCACCATCCTTCATCATCCCTATTGATTCCCTCATCATCTCTATTCAATTACTCCTCATCCATGCTCATCCTTAATCAATCCATATAATACCTTGATGGTGTTATTTTATTGGGGTTTAACAATGTTAGGATTTACAAGTGGAGAGTTAAGTGTTATCATTAAATATAAGACATAGTGATCAAAATGATGTGGAGGAAAATTTAAAACATAAATATTTAACACCCATGATAAAATATGGGCATATTATAAATGATGTAATTCATAATTGAAAATACACTAGAAAAAGAGAAGGAATTAAAACCACTATATCACCAAAAATGGGTAGTAAATACATGATAATCACCAATATATGTGATTTCTTGAAACCAGTCAATTGCTTTTCATATGAGGACATTATATGATCTGAATAATTACATTAAAGGCCTTCTATTTATATGTCTATTGATTGACTCATCATACTAGAGAGTGTAAAATTGTTTTCAAATGATATGAATAAGTAGTACAATATTGGAACATGGTGCTTATATCTCTACTTGAACATCTTGATAAGTGGGTAAAATTTATCTGGCATTATATAAAGGTAAGAAGATAATATATTATGAACCCAATGATATGGTCGATACTAAAAATATCTCTACTTCCCCTGATAAGAAACTATATGATTAAAAATATTGTTTCATTAATAAATTTAAATCAATGGTGAGCCAATACACTTCATCATTTCAAATGGAAGTCATAATAATTTAATTTCTCATAAAGCATATTTTCAAAAATTAAACTTGAAATCTATACATCATCCATAAGCATACGCTAGTGTATGGTCTAGTGTCGGCCTTGAGAGAGGAATTCATGTGTGAACCTAACCAAGATTCAAGTCATACAATAATGAAATACACTAAATAACTCTTCCTCTAATTCAAATATTCTCAATATTAGAAAATTATACAAGATATTTGTGTTTAATTTTTATATTTTGAACCAAAATTCCAAAGGTGGAACTGAATAAAGATTCATCTAGTCAGCTGAAAAACAAAGATAATTTGTTGAAATAAAATTTAGACTCTATTTTCTGTTATTACTTATGTTAATTAAGGGATAGTTAGATATTTCTTATGTTACATTATTTCATTGCTATGAGTTAGTTATAGTGTATATGTTTATATTATGATCATGTTGATTTCATATTTTATGGTGTACATATATCATAATGTTATGGTCTAACCACCTAATTGTTATGAGTTTGACATAAGATAACTCATCCCTCAGAGTGTGACATAGGGAGAGCATCATCATAGAGGGTGACATAGATGGAGTTATTAGGGGGTGATAGAGAAACTATCTAGAATGATACAAGCATCACATTAGCTATCACATGTTAGATGCATAGTGGAATGGTTAAGATAGTGTATTTTGAGTCCATTTTAATTAAATAGTTACATGGTTTATAACATATTATATATGGTTGTATAGATTTATATTGCATGATTTACATGTATGATAATTAATGTTCTCATAATTAGATTAAATTTGAGTTTATTGATTTATAAAATTATCATTAAATCTTCATGATATTTGAGATGCTAATTTAATTATAAAAATTAATAATTATTGTAATTAGTATAAAATATGATAATTGACATTAAAGAGGAAAAAATAGGAAAAAAAGAAGAAATCCTTAAAATAACTAAAAGGAAAGAAAATAAAAATAATAACATAAAGATAAATATAGATGTTTAATTTTAGGAAAAAAAATATTTTGATAAAAATAATAAATAAATAGAAATCAAAAATATAAAGGAAAAATATTTTAAAAAAAGTTTACTGCTCTTATCATAAGAGGAGAATAAAGCTAAAAAAGGATATATTCAGATAGAAGGGAGGGAGGCTTAGCATACAAAGGATAAGTATCAGAGTGCGGAAGATATCAAAGGAGAAGTAAATAAGGAGAGATTTGATCAGGGGGGAGATTTCTTTAGTATTAAGCAAATCCATGTCAGAGTTTGAGAAGTAGGAAATGTATTTAATTTCTATATATTTATTTTCATATGGTTTGGAGTGTGTGATGAAAATATTTTCCTGTATGATAATAGTCAACCATTTTTCATATATTTATACTAGTAATTAATTTATATACTAGGCATTATAGATTAAATACCAGTACAAAATAGAAACGTCAAACTATGCATATGTATAGAGGTGTCAATTTTTATATAATGTGTATTTATGTGACCAATATGAAAAAATATACATATTTGTGTGTGTGTGTGTGTGTGTGTGTGTGTGTGTGTGTGTGTGTGTGTGTGTGTGTGTGTGTGTGTGTGTGTGTGTGTGTGCGCGCGCGTGTGCATGCGCGCGCACGTGTCAGATGGCATTTAATAATTTGGTGAGTTACATATGCACAGAGGCATATATGAAGTAGCTAAGTGATAATGTCTAAATCACCTTATATAATGAACTAATAATCGATATAGTGAAGCTATGATAATTGTGACATTGTCAGATCTATAAAGCAATTTTTATTTTTGAGTAACATATTTTGATTAAATCCATACATTTTTTTAGTATTTACTGCCTTTACATATAAGGTGCATCTATTAATCCATGTTAGGAAATAGTGATTTAGTCTTAATCCTTTATATGCAACAATTTAGAATGGATAGAACAAAACATGTATTAATGCACAATGACTAATCTAAAATAATAACTAGATCTATCAAATCAAATAATATCCCAATTATATATTGTAATCTAAGGTAAACTAATTTTTCAAAAAATTGAGGTTATACAATGAATTTTTCATATAAAAAATGTATTGTTTTAAATTTGTTGTATGTAGTGATCTTCTAGTTAAAACTAGTGAATTATTTATAAATGGAAAGCTACATATAGATATAAGTTTATATATAGATATATGCAAAAATTAAAATTATCTAAAATATAGTTGAAGGAGTCTCATTCATCATGGAATGGTTGAAGGAAAATTTGGAATGCCTTAGAAACATGTTTTAGATGAGTCCATAGCTCAAAAGTAGAAGTTTGTAGGTTGATTTTCTAAGTTCATAGCTCAACTATCTAAATACATATCTAAACTATCAAAATATATATCTTGACTATTGAAATCTATATCTCAACTATGAAATTTCAAAATTATCTGCTGAGGTCCATATAACACTTGGGAATGTCTGAAACTTCTCTAGAATGATAGGTTTGTGTCTAAGGCCCTTCCTTTGCATTATGAGCTCATATCAAGACTCTTCCCTAGAAGATATAATACTTGTACATATCAAAAATGTATGACTAATCATTAAAATAGTTAGAACATTATGCAAATAGTGCTAACTGAGACTCACATAAGCTTAAAGAGACAAAAGCATTAATCTTCTACCTTATGCTAATTATAAGCCCTAATACTTCATTAAATGCTCAACCTACGTGGAATATTAATGGCTATGAAGGATGATACAATATGATTATAGCGAGTCATAGCATGGATGCATCATTAAGGACTTCTAATCTATAATATATATTAACAAAAATCTCACCTAAAGACTTATGTCTTATCTTGTAGTTTATCGAAATGAGTATGTTTCTTTATTTTTGTATGTATACAGTTATAATATATCAAAATCCTAAAATAGATTTTAATAAAGCATTTGATTCATATATGGCTCAATGTATCCTTTCATTATGTCATGATAATCTTTATGATATGCATGAGTTAACTTATCATATATATATATATATATATATATATATATATACATATATATATATATATACATATATACATATATATATATATATATACATATATACATATATATATATACATATATATATATACATATATATATATATATACATATATATATATACATATACATATATACATATATATATATATATATACATATATATATACATATATATATATATATATATATATATATACATATATATATATATATATATATATATACACACACACATACATACATATATATATATATATATATATATGAAACAAAAGAGGTGATGTCGATATAAATCTCTAATATACTATAATTAACAATATGTTTAAAAAGAATATAGGTATACATATGCCTATTATAATATATATTTACATAGGGTTATGTACTTATAATTGTATTTATATTGATGGTTCAAAACTATATCATAGTTTTATTTATAGTAAGACCTTATTTATGCATGTATACAACTCACTGAAAGCATAAAAATACTAGAATGGAATATCATATGTTTCATAGGAACTGAGACTTTTTTATTATAACTAGTTGTTTGAACAAAATCTTATGCTTTCATTGATTTATAAGTACTTTATTATCGCTACTTTTGGTATTACTAGTTGTACTTAAGAACACTAGACTATAAGCACTAGACTATAATAATATGGGTTATTGTAGGGTGTAGTATATTTGGAAACTATTTATATAGTAATTAAAATTTGCACTTAGATGTAAATTATACCCTTATGGTATAAACTATAGTTATTATTTTTATTATGGGATATATATTATTTTGAGATTCATTCATACATTTGATGGAATAAATGTATTTTTTTATATTATCCTATGCTTAGAATGTTATATGATTTCTAGTAGGATGTAATATATATGAATCTATGAGTTATACTATTTTAACCAAATCTCACATTGATAATACTGAGTAAGTAATGAGATGGATTTGACTAGATGACTAGCATCACAATACCATATGAAGGTAATTCGATCAAATGGTGTTTATGAATTTGAACGATCCTTGGATCATTAAATTATTAAAAAATTTGGCTAAAAAAATGTTAAGTGAGACATTATCATTTCATGAATATGATTTACATGTTTATGTGATATCTTTAGTAGAATAGGTTTCTATGATACATCACATGTTTAGTATTAGAAATCATATAATACATAGGTACTAGTTTATCTCTCTAGATTTCGTCTCCATCACTATCTACTTATCCATGAGGGGAGGTCCATTCCTTAATGGGACTTGTACAATGGATTGTTTGTCTATGGTTGGTGTGGAAAAGTGCTTGTATGATTATCTCCCTCTCCAAAATATTACTAATTTTGAGATGATACTTGAGATTACCACAAATACTAGAGTCCAAAGAACTATGCTCCAGGGAGACATGTATCTTATATATGTACAATTTATTTTATTTATTATGTTAATATTATTATGATGATCTATAATTACTTAGTTATTATACATTGATAAAAGTAGCTATATGGATGTACCAGTCATGCTTGGATATTTGTAATTACTTTCTATATTTGTATTATGATGTTATTTTGAATGATGATAGTGATCAATGATATATGGTGTAGTATGATTTATTTGCAGTTATCACACTTAGGTTATTTCTTATGATCTTAGATTATATTTTCATGGTCTAATTTATTTAGGTATATGTTGTTAAAATTAAAAAAATCACATATTTATAGGTAGATCCTAGTGGGGATATTACATGTGGTATCAGATCTACATCTTAAACTCTAAGACCTAATGAGTCCACTAATGTTTTCATACCCTTATGTTTATAGAAATTAGGATGGTAAAATCTAGAGTATCTGGAGAGGGTCTATCCAATGTCAATGACAATAAGCCTCTATTTAATCCTAATCTATTTGTCACTTAGCAATCAATAAAGATTGATCACATTCTCATATCCATGAATGATAATGAGAACCATATTTTTTTCCTTGGAATAGTTAGTTCATGGAAATAAAGAGGAAGAATTTCTAGATGTGGTTGAAAATCATCCCACTCAAAAGGAAAACCCTCAAGATGAAAGAGCTTAGGTAGTTTTAGAGATTTATAAAGACATAAAGAGGTGAACCTACCTGACTTCAATGGAATTATTCTAGGTAACAGATCTAAAGCATGGATTACTAAAATGGATAAGTATTTTTAGATTTGAAACAACTTCAAGGTCACTAAGGCTGTATGGGGAGCATACCAATTGACTGGTGAGATAGCTACATGGTGGGCCAATAAGAGGTTTGTAATGAATCTTATCTTGACCACCACTAATTAGGATTAGTTTATGACTTTATTCAGGTCATGGTGGTTTTCACAAGTTTATTTCGATTAGAAGCTCATAGATTTTTGTAATCTAAAGTAGTGAGACTTATTATTGAATGAGTAATAAGATAAGTTCAACAAATTTATGAATTATGTAACTCAATACAAAGGAGATGAGAGGTTTAGAATTAAAAAAATTATGATAGGATTGAGACCCAAAATTGATGGAGAGGTGGATGTCCATGGATATAAAATAATGGACCAAGTCTTTAAGAATATGGTCAAATAAAAAGAAAAGTTGAAGTCTATTTCATAGGCTAGAGATAATTTCAAGAAAAAGTTAGAAATTATAAGTGAACTTTGAATATATATATATATATATATATATATATATATATATAGGAGTGGAAAATCTAGAAAATAGTTCAAAAACCAGAATGCCAAATTCAATAATGGTTCAAGCAACAAGAAATAGAGAAATGGTTCAAAACATGGTTTTAATGAAAACCAATAGACTGACAGGAAGTGATCCCCTATATGTTATTTCATTTATGGTGATAACCATTATGGTTTTGATTGCACTTAGGAGAAATATAAGAATAAAGGTCCTACTCCTCAACTAGGTAGTTTCATGCAATAGTTGATAATCAGTAAACCAAATTTCAAAAATTACCCATAGAGCTATCAAGTACATTATTTGACCATCCATTTTCCATTTTGATAGATACAAGGGCTAAATCATGTTTTATAGATCCTAAAATTATTATTAAGTTATCCATGAGAGTTAGAGTAATGAAAAATGCATGGTTATTGTAGTATGGGAATGACTCAAAAGTCATGGTTGACAAGTGTTTAGTTGAAGCAAAGATTGGGTTGACCAAATTTATAATAGTAGTGGATCTATATGTATCACTAATAGGGTCATATGATTTGATATTAGGAGTAAAATGGATTGAAAATCATAAGTCCAAGGTTGACTTAAACTTAAATAAGGTTGAGGGTCCAGATGATTTTAGAAATTTGACACAAATTCAAGGTGAGAAAAGAGAGTTGAGGCTTAGGTAGATTTATGCAATGAAACTCATGAGGGTCCAAGCAAAAATTTACCAAAAAATTATCATCAAGATAATGAAATGGAGGAATCCAAGGAAACATTTCTCAAAGATTGCCTATTTCTTCGAGATTTATATGATATGTTTTTGTAAGAATTGCCAGGATTATGTCCTAAATGTGAGTTTAATTTCTGTATCTATATCATACATGATTTGAAACTGTTGTATAAGGCACCATACATGATGAAAACCACTGAGTTGGTTGAATTAAAGGCTAAACTCCAAGAATTATTATCCAAGAGGTTAATTATTCTAAGTGTGTCACCATGGGGTTCACCCATTATCTTTTTCAAAAAGAAGGATGGTACTCTTCCACTTTGTATTGGTTATAGAATAATAAGCAAGACAACTAACAAAAAGAGGTATCTTCTACCTTGTATATATGATCTTTTCAATCAAATATAGGAAGAAATGGCCTTTTCTAAGATTGATCTTAGAGTAGGATACCATCAGCTAAGGATATAGGATGATTATATTCTAAAGATAGCATTCATAACTTGTTATGGGCATTATGAATTCATAATTTTACCATTTGGGTGGATAAATTCTATGGAAAAATTCATGAATCTCATGAATAGTTTGCTCAGAGATTATCTAGGACCCTTTGTTTTGGTTTTTCTTGATGCCATTATTATATACTTTAAGAATGAATAAGATCATCATAAATATCTAGAACTAGTTAGAGAACTAAAGCAGAATCACAAGTTGTATAGTAAGTTGTTCAAGTTCACATTTTTTATAAGAGAGTATAATATTTTGTAAATATTATCTATGAAGATGGTATCTTAGTAGATAAAGTAAAGATAAGAGCTAGTATGGAATGGTCAGCACCAAATAATGTGCATGAGGTACGAATTTCCATGCATCAGTGTTAAGAGTTCCTTAACCTAATGGTCAATTTTTAGTGGTCATAAATAGATTAGTTGATGGACTAAGAGGACTCCTTATACAAGATGGTGTAGTGGTCACTTATGAGTCATTGAAGTTTAAGCCTTATGAGGTAAACTATGAGCCTCATGACCTATAACTTAGAGAAAATTTTCATGCTTTGCAAGTGTGGTAGAAATACTTATTGGGAAAACCATTTGACCTCAAGATAGATAACTTGGGAAAAAAATACATCTTCACCCAATCAAATTTGAATTTTCATCATAGATGCTAGCTTTTGTTCTTGTCTGATTACAATTTTGATAGCAATTATATCAAAGGTAAAGAAAATATTGTAGCCGATGCCCTAAGTTGTAGAAGGTGTTTAGATGTCATGGCTACTATCAAGAGTAATTTCAAGGATTGAGTTATTTAATTCTCACAAGGAGATGAATTTTATGATTATCTCATAAATGCAATGTCTAAAAATGCTTAGAATTCTTAGTATAAAGGACTCAATTTAGAGAGTGATCATATTTTATGTTATAATTTAAGGACATATGTGATAGATCAAGAAAATATATTGATAAAAATTCTAAAAGAGCTAAAAAATACCTCATATTCAAGACATCTAGGATTAACCAATCCCAGGGTAGATCTTAAACCACTATATTTAGTCAAGGGAATCAAGAAAGAAGTAGCATATTATGTC